>CM070822.1:32314487-32509619 GCA_036326025.1 Chrosomus eos
TCATTTTAAATTTTGATAAATTATACCCAAAAAACTCAAAATTTCATTTTCCAAAATCTTTAAATCCCCCTTTTTTTTTACCCAATTTCTTCAAACTTTATGTGTATAATGTAAACACAGGGCAGATTTTAAAACCTGTGAAAGGATTATTGATATCTTAGATACTATTGCCGTGGCAACACATCAAATTTTAAACTATTCTTGTTTGATGCTTTTGAGACTCTTGCATGCTTGAAATTGCATGAAACTCGAAAGACCAGGTATGCATATAGTTCAGATCAGCCGGACAACTTTCTAATTAACTGTCATTTAGCTCAGACCAAGAGAAAGTTAGATATTTTGGTTTGAATATGGTCATTTTCCTCCCTCTCTCTCTGAGCCAATATGGCAAGCCATTCTAACATTTAATCATTTTAGTCTACCTAGTCTCTATTTTCATGTTACTAGTTCTTATTTTTAGATACTACTATCTATTCCTTAAGTACTAGTACTTATTCATTAGCGATTAGTGCTTATTCTTTAGATACTAGTGCTTTCTTTGGATATTCTTTTGAATACAATATTAGTACTAATGAATAAGTACTGGTATCTATTTAATAGGTACTATATCTAATGACTTAGTACTAGTATTATTGAATAAATACTAGTATCTATTAATAGCTACTAAGTATCTAAAATGTCATTTTCTTTCTCTCTCTCTCTGAGCAATATGGCAAGCCGTTTTAACATTTAATCATTTTAACCTACTAGTCACTATTTTCATGCTACTAGTACTTATTTTTTAGATACTAGTATCTATTCCATTAAGTACTAGTACTTATTCATTAGCGACTACTGCTTATTCTGTTTAGAATATTCAAAGTGCTTATTCAATTTTATGCTTATTTATATTTTCAGAGCAGAAAATCCGATTTTTCTGCTTATTCAATATTGCATCTAAAATGTAAGTGACTTGACGTGTGTGTGTGTGTGTGTGTGTGTGTGTGTGTGGTGTGTGAGAGAGAGAGAGAGAAGAGAGAGAGAGAGAGAGAGAGAGAGAGAGAGAGAGAGAGAGAGAGAGAGAGAGAGAGAGATTGTGTGTGTTACAGTGACAAGAGTTTTTAAGCCTTGTCGTTTTGGATATATATTTTTTTTTTATTAAAAAAAATGTGCATACAACCCATGTATTTCAAATGTATTGTTTGCTTTAAATTAAATTAAGATTGTATGTTTGGTAATTGAACCTAAATAAATGTAAAATTAATGTGCTATATTTCAGATCAATATATTTGTTTTCCTTCATTTTAATCAACACTAACTTTATTCTCATCTGAATTATAAATAACTTATTTCTGTATAAAATAAAAAATCCCGAATAATCCAGACCAACCGGAGCACACTATTTCTACAACATCATCAGTGCTGAAGCGGAACTACCAGAGCCGTTCGTCAGATAGCGAGCAGATATTTTGTGTCACGTCGTGCACAATAACCCTAATGGCACCAGGGTGGCGGTGCCACCGGCTTTATATATATATATATATATATATATATATATATATATATATATATATATATAAATATAGCTGCGAGCAGCGATGAAGGCCAAGGCCGGTGCCACCGGCTTGGGCCCGTAATCGCTGCTCGCAGCTATATTTAGGGCCCAAGCCCTAAGGGCGAAGGCCCTATTGTTTTCCTAAGGATTATTTATTAGGGCCCAAGCCCTAAGGGCGAAGGCCCTATTGTTTTCCTAAGGATTATTTATTATTATTATTATTATTATTCTTCTAATTATTTTTTTACTACCTTTTGGACACTTTTGGAGGCCTTAACATGCTCAAAAACTCCTGAAACTTTGCACACATGTCAGAACCCGCGGCCATCAGGGCCGGGCAGAAGATGGTACCCGGGCGTGGCAGGGGGGCTCGACAGCGCCCCCTGGAACGGGGTCCGAAAACATGGTCCATAAATCAAACACGCTTGCATGTAATAATATGAAACTCGGTACACATGTAGATCTCATCGTTTCATATATACTTCGCACTCTAACTTTTTACCCCAGCCCAACAGGAAGTCGGCTATTTAGGCTTGTTTGGAAAACGCATGCAAAGGAATGTGAAACACTCCTCCTAGAGAATTCAAACACACGGCACGAAACTCGGTCAGCGTGAAGTCAAGACATTGAGGATGAAAGTTTGCGAGGGGATTTTTGATATCTCGAACGGTTTGGCCGTGGCGAGGAAACGAAATTATGGCGAGAAACGTGAAACAGGAAGTGTGTCATAACTACTGCATACATTAACTAATCTTGATGAAACTTCAGCAGTGTGTTCGTTGTAAGAGCCCGATCACATGGATGTGACTATTGTGAGTCAAAGTTATAGCGCCACCAACTGGCAGCAGGAAGTGTGTCACTTTCAAAATGCTTTTAAATCACCCTCTTATTTTTACCCGATTTGCTTCAAACTTCATGTGCATAATGTAGACACATGCCAGATGTAGACCTGTGAAAGGATTATTGATATCTTAGACACTGTTGCCATGGCAATGCATCAAACATTAATATTCCTTTTTTTAAGCTTTTTCATGCTTTTTTATGCTTTCGGGCACTTTTGGGGTTCTTAACGTGCTCGAAAACTCTTGAAACTTTGCACACAGGACAAAACCCGCGGCCATCAGGGCCAGGCTGAAGCTGGTACCCGGGCGTGGCAGGGGGGCTCGACAGCGCCCCCTTGAACGGGTCCGACAATTTGGTCCACATATCCAACACGCTTTACCCTATTTGCTTCAAACTTGATGTGTATAATGTAGACACAAGCCAGATGTAGACCTGTGAAAGGATTGTTGATATCTTAGATGCTGTTGCCGTGACAACGCATCAAACTTTAATATTCTTTTTGGATACTTTTGAGATTCTTAGCGCACTTTTGGGGCCCTTAACATGCTCAAAAACTCTTGAAACTTTGCACACGGGTCAGAAACCGCGGCCATAAGGGCCGGGCTGAAGCTGGTACCCGGGCGTGGCAGGGGGCTCGACAGCGCCCCCTGGAACGGGGTCCGAAAACTTGGTCCATAAATCAAACAGGCTTTACCCGATTTGCTTCAAACTTGATGTGTATAATGTAGACACATGCCAGATGTAGACCTGTGAAAGGATTGTTGATATCTTAGATGCTGTTGCCGTGACAACGCATCAAACTTTAATATTCTTTTTGGATACTTTTGAGATTCTTAGCACACTTTTGGGGCCCTTAACATGCTCAAAAACTCTTGAAACTTTGCACACGGGTCAGAAACCGCGGCCATCAGGGCCGGGCTGAAGCTGGTACCCGGGCGTGGCAGGGGGGCTCGACAGCGCCCCCTGGAACGGGGTCCGAAAACTTGGTCCATAAATCAAACACGCTTGCATGTAATAATATGAAACTTGGTACACATATAGATCTCATCGATTCATATATCCTTTGTACTTTTACTTTTTAAACCAGCCCAACAGGAAGTCGGCTATTATGGTTTGTTTGAAAGCGTATGCCCCTGGAATTCGATATACTACTCCTAGAGAATTCAACCAATCGCCACGAAACTCAGTCAGCATGAAGTCAAGACATTGAGGATGAAAAATTGCCAGGGGATTTTTGATATCTCGAACGGTTTGGCCGTGGCGAGGAAACGAATTTATGGCGAATAATGGAAACAGGAAGTGTGTTATAACTTCTGCATACATTAACTGATCTTGATGAAACTTCAGCAGTGTGTTCGCTGTAAGAGTCCGATCACATGGATGTGACTATTGTGAGTCAAAGTTATAGCACCACCAACTGGCAGCAGGAAGTGTGTCACTTCCTAAAGGCTTTGAAATCACCCTCTTATTTTTACCCGATTTGCTTCAAACTTCATCTGTATAATGTAAATACACTGCAGATGAAGACCTGTGAAGGGATTCTTGATATCTTTGAAACTGTTGCTGTGGCAACGCATCAAACTTTAATATTCTTGTTTGATGCTTTTGATGCTCTGAGTCAATATGGCAAGCCATTTTAACATTTAATCATTTTAACCTAGTAGTCTCTTTTTCATGCTACTAGTACTTATTTTTTAGATACTAGTATCTATTCCATTAAGTAATAGTACTTATTCATTAGCGACTAGTGCTTATTCTTTAGTACTAGTGCCTATTCTTTAGATAGTAGTGCTTATTCTTTAGATATTCTTTTGAATACGTATTAGTAGCTAATGAATAAGTACTGGTATCTATTTAATAGGTACTAGTATGTAATGACTTAGAACTAGTATTTATTGAATAAATACTAGTATCTATTAATAGGTGCTATTATCTAAAATGTCATTTCTCTCTCTCTCTCTCTCTGAGCCAATATGGCAAGCCGTTTTAACATTTAATCATTTTAACATACTAGTCTCTATTTTCATGCTACTAGTACTTATTTTTTAGATATTAGTATCTATTCCATTAAGTACTAGTACTTATTCATTAGCGACTAATGCTTATTCTGTTTAGAATATTCAAAGTGCTTATTCAATTTGTATGCTTATTTATATTTTCAGAGCAGAAAATCAGATTTTTCTGCTTATTCAATATTGCATCTAAAATGTGACTTGACGTGTGTGTGTGTGTGTGTGTGTGTGTGTGTGTGTGTGTGTGTGTGTGGTGTTGTGTGTGTGTGTGTGTGTGTGTGTGTGTGCGTGTGTGTGTGTTTGTGTGTGTGTGTGGTGTGTGTGTGTGTGTGTGTGTGTGTGTGTGTGTGTGTGTGTGTGTGTGTGTGTGTGGTGTGTGTGTGTGAGAGAGAGAGATTGTGTCTGTTACAGTGACAAGAGTTTTTAAGCCTTGTCTTTTTGGATATATATATATTTTTTATTAAAAAAAAATGTGCATACAACCCATGTATTTCAAATATATTGTTTGCTTTAAATTAAATTAAGATTGTATGTTTGGTAATTGAACCTAAATAAATGTAAAATGAATGTGCTATATTTCAGATCAATATATTTGTTTTCCTTCATTTTAATCAACACTAACTTTATTCTCATCTGAATTATAAATAACTTATTTCTGTATAAAATAAAAAATCCCGAATAATCCAGACCAACCAGAGCACACTATTTCTACAACATCATCAGTGCTGAAGCGGGACTACCAGAGCCGTTCGGCAGATAGCGAGCGGATATTTTGTGTCACGTCGTGCACAATAACCCTAAAGGCACCAGGGTGGCGATGCCACCGGCTTTATATATATATATATATATATATATATATATATATATATATATATATATATATATATATATATATAAATAAATATAGCTGCGAGCAGCGATGAAGGGCCAAAGCCGGCGGTACCGCCACCCTGGTGCACCAGGGTTGCGGTGCCACCGGCTTGGGCCCGTAATCGCTGCTCGCAGCTATATTTTATTATTATTATTTTTCTTCTACCTTTTGGACACTTTTGGAGGCCTTAACATGCTCAAAAACTCCTGAAACTTTGCACACATGTCAGAACCCGCGGCCATCAGGGCCGGGCTGAAGATGGTACCCGGGCGTGGCAGGGGGCTCGACAGCGCCCCCTGGAACGGGGTCCGAAAACATGGTCCATAAATCAAACACGCTTGCATGTAATAATATGAAACTCGGTACACATGTAGATCTCATCGTTTCATATATACTTCGCACTCTAACTTTTTACCCCAGCCCAACAGGAAGTCGGCTATTTAGGCTTGTTTGGAAAACGCATGCAAAGGAATGTGAAACACTCCTCCTAGAGAATTCAAACACACGGCACGAAACTCGGTCAGCGTGAAGTCAAGACACTGAGGATGAAAAATTGCCAGGGGATTTTTGATATCTCGAACGGTTTTGGCCGTGGCGAGGAAACGAAATTATGGGAGAAACGTGAAACAGGAAGTGTGTTATAACTACTGCATACATTAACTAATCTTGATGAAACTTCAGCAGTGTGTTCGTTGTAAGAGCCCGATCACATGGATGTGACTATTGTGAGTCAAAGTTATAGCGCCACCAACTGGCAGCAGGAAGTGTGTCACTTTCAAAATGCTTAGAAATCACCCTCTTATTTTTACCCGATTTGCTTCAAACTTCATGTGCATAATGTAGACACACGCCAGATGTAGACCTGTGAAAGGATTATTGATATCTTAGAAACTGTTGCCATGGCAATGCATCAAACATTAATATTCCTTTTTTTAAGCTTTTTCATGCTTTTTTATGCTTTCGGGCACTTTTGGGGTTCTTAACGTGCTCGAAAACTCTTGAAACTTTGCACACAGGACAAAACCCGCGGCCATCAGGGCCAGGCTGAAGCTGGTACCCGGGCGTGGCAGGGGGGCTCGACAGCGCCCCCTTGAACGGGTCCGACAATTTGGTCCATATATCCAACACGCTTTACCCGATTTGCTTCAAACTTGATGTGTATAATGTAGACACAAGCCAGATGTAGACCTGTGAAAGGATTGTTGATATCTTAGATGCTGTTGCCGTGACAACGCATCAAACTTTAATATTCTTTTTGGATACTTTTGAGATTCTTAGCGCACTTTTGGGGCCCTTAACATGCTCAAAAACTCTTGAAACTTTGCACACGGGTCAGAAACCGCGGCCATCAGGGCCGGGCTGAAGCTGGTACCCGGCGTGGCAGGGGGGCTCGACAGCGCCCCCTGGAACGGGGTCCGAAAACTTGGTCCATAAATCAAACAGGCTTTACCCGATTTGCTTCAAACTTGATGTGTATAATGTAGACACACGCCAGATGTAGACCTGTGAAAGGATTGTTGATATCTTAGATGCTGTTGCCGTGACAATGCATCAAACTTTAATATTCTTTTTGGATACTTTTGAGACTCTCAGCGCACCTTTGGGGCCCTTACCGTGCTCAAAAACTCTTGAATCTTTGCACACGGGTCAGAACCCGCGGCCATCAGGGCCGGGCTGAAGCTGGTACCCGGGCGTGGCAGGGGGGCTCGACAGCGCCCCCTGGAACGGGGTCCGAAAACTTGGTCCATAAATCAAACACGCTTGCATGTAGTAATATGAAACTTGGTACACATATAGATCTCATCAATTCATATATCCTTTGTACTTTTACTTTTTACCCCAGCCCAACAGGAAGTCGGCTATTATGGTTTGTTTGAAAGCGTATGCCCCTGGAATTCGATATACTACTCCTAGAGAATTCAACCAATCGCCACGAAACTCAGTCAGCATGAAGTCAAGACATTGAGGATGGAAAATTGCCAGGGGATTTTTGATATCTCGAACGGTTTGGCCGTGGCGAGGAAACGAATTTATGGCGAATAATGGAAACAGGAAGTGTGTTATAACTTCTGCATACATTAACTGATCTTGATGAAACTTCAGCAGTGTGTTCGCTGTAAGAGTCCGATCACATGGATGTGACTATTGTGAGTCAAAGTTATAGCGCCACCAACTGGCAGCAGGAAGTGTGTCACTTCCTAAAGGCTTTGAAATCACCCTCTTATTTTTACCCGATTTGCTTCAAACTTCATCTGTATAATGTAAATACACTGCAGATGAAGACCTGTGAAGGGATTCTTGATATCTTTGAAACTGTTGCTGTGGCAACGCATCAAACTTTAATATTCTTGTTTGATGCTTTTGATGCTCTGAGTCAATATGGCAAGCCGTTTTAACATTTAATCATTTTAACCTACTAGTCTCTTTTTTCATGCTACTAGTACTTATTTTTTAGATACTAGTATCTATTCCATTAAGTAATAGTACTTATTCATTAGCGAATAGTGCTTATTCTTTAGTACTAGTGCCTATTCTTTAGATAGTAGTGCTTATTCTTTAGATATTCTTTTGAATACGTATTAGTAGCTAATGAATAAGTACTGGTATCTATTTAATAGGTACTAGTATGTAATGACTTAGAACTAGTATTTATTGAATAAATACTAGTATCTATTAATAGGTACTATTATCTAAAATGTCATTTTCTCTCTCTCTCTCTCTCTGAGCCAATATGGCAAGCCGTTTTAACATTTAATCATTTTAACATACTAGTCTCTATTTTCATGCTACTAGTACTTATTTTTTAGATATTAGTATCTATTCCATTAAGTACTAGTACTTATTCATTAGCAACTAATGCTTATTCTGTTTATAATATTCAAAGTGCTTATTCAATTTGTATGCTTATTTATATTTTCAGAGCAGAAAATCCGATTTTTCTGCTTATTCAATATTGCATCTAAAATGTGACTTGACGTGTGTGTGTGTGTTGTGTGTGTGTGTGTGTGTGTGTGTGTGTGTGTGTGTGTGTGTGTGTGTGTGTGTGTGTGTGTGTGTGTGTGTGTGTGTGTTTGTGTGTGTGTGTGTGTGTGTGTGTGTTGAGAGAGATTGTGTCTGTTACAGTGACAAGAGTTTTTAAGCCTTGTCTTTTTGGATATATATATATTTTTTATTAAAAAAAAAATGTGCATACAACCCATGTATTTTTAATGTATAGTTTGCTTTAAATTAAATTAAGATTGTATGTTTGATAATTGAACCTAAGTAAATGTAAAATGAATGTGCTATATTTCAGATCAATATATTTGTTTTCCTTCATTTTAATCAACACTAACTTTATTCTCATCTGAATTATAAATAACTTATTTCTGTATAAAATAAAAAATCCCGAATAATCCAGACCAACCAGAGCACACTATTTCTACAACATCATCAGTGCTGAAGCGGGACTACCAGAGCCGTTCGGCAGATAGCGAGCAGATATTTTGTGTCACGTCGTGCACAATAACCCTAAAGGCACCAGGGTGGCGATGCCACCGGCTTTATATATATATATATATATAATATATATATATATATATATATATATATATATATATATATATATATATATATATATATATATATATATATATATATATATATATATATATATATATATATATATAAATAAATAAATATAGCTGCGAGCAGCGATGAAGGGCCAAAGCCGGCGGTACCGCCACCCTGGTGCACCAGGGTTGCGGTGCCACCGGCTTGGGCCCGTAATCGCTGCTCGCAGCTATATTTATTATTTTCTTCTTCTAATTATTTTTTACTACCTTTTGGACACTTTTGGAGGCCTTAACATGCTCAAAAACTCCTGAAACTTTGCACACATGTCAGAACCCGCGGCCATCAGGGCCGGGCTGAAGATGGTACCCGGGCGTGGCAGGGGGGCTCGACAGCGCCCCCTGGAACGGGGTCCGAAAACATGGTCCATAAATCAAACACGCTTGCATGTAATATATGAAACTCGGTACACATGTAGATCTCATCGTTTCATATATACTTCGCACTCTAACTTTTTACCCCAGCCCAACAGGAAGTCGGCTATTTAGGCTTGTTTGGAAAACGCATGCAATGGAATGTGAAACACTCCTCCTAGAGAATTCAAACACACGGCACGAAACTCGGTCAGCGTGAAGTCAAGACATTGAGGATGAAAGTTTGCGAGGGGATTTTTGATATCTCGAACGGTTTGGCCGTGGCGAGGAAACGAAATTATGGCGAGAAACGTGAAACAGGAAGTGTGTCATAACTACTGCATACATTAACTAATCTTGATGAAACTTCAGCAGTGTGTTCGTTGTAAGAGCCCGATCACATGGATGTGACTATTGTGAGTCAAAGTTATAGCGCCACCAACTGGCAGCAGCAAGTGTGTCACTTTCAAAATGCTTTTAAATCACCCTCTTATTTTTACCCGATTTGCTTCAAACTTCATGTGCATAATGTAGACACATGCCAGATGTAGACCTGTGAAAGGATTATTGATATCTTAGACACTGTTGCCATGGCAATGCATCAAACATTAATATTCCTTTTTTTAAGCTTTTTCATGCTTTTTTATGCTTTCGGGCACTTTTTGGGGTTCTTAACGTGCTCGAAAACTCTTGAAACTTTGCACACAGGACAAAACCCGCGGCCATCAGGGCCAGGCTGAAGCTGGTACCTGGGCGTGGCAGGGGGGCTCGACAGCGCCCCCTTGAACGGGTCCGACAATTTGGTCCATATATCCAACACGCTTTACCCGATTTGCTTCAAACTTGATGTGTATAATGTAGACACAAGCCAGATGTAGACCTGTGAAAGGATTGTTGATATCTTAGATGCTGTTGCCGTGACAACGAATCAAACTTTAATATTCTTTTTGGATACTTTTGAGATTCTTAGTGCACTTTTGGGGCCCTTAACATGCTCAAAAACTCTTGAAACTTTGCACACGGGTCAGAAACCGCGGCCATCAGGGCCGGGCTGAAGCTGGTACCCGGGCGTGGCAGGGGGGCTCGACAGCGCCCCCTGGAACGGGGTCCGAAAACTTGGTCCATAAATCAAACAGGCTTTACCCGATTTGCTTCAAACTTGATGTGTATAATGTAGACACATGCCAGATGTAGACCTGTGAAAGGATTGTTGATATCTTAGATGCTGTTGCCGTGACAACGCATCAAACTTTAATATTCTTTTTGGATACTTTTGAGATTCTTAGCACACTTTTGGGGCCCTTAACATGCTCAAAAACTCTTGAAACTTTGCACACGGGTCAGAAACCGCGGCCATCAGGGCCGGGCTGAAGCTGGTATCCGGGCGTGGCAGGGGGCTCGACAGCGCCCCCTGGAACGGGGTCCGAAAACTTGGTCCATAAATCAAACACGCTTGCATGTAATAATATGAAACTTGGTACACATATAGATCTCATCGATTCATATATCCTTTGTACTTTTACTTTTTACCCCAGCCCAACAGGAAGTCGCCTATTATGGTTTGTTTGAAAGCGTATGCCCCTGGAATTCGATATACTACTCCTAGAGAATTCAACCAATCGCCACGAAACTCAGTCAGCATGAAGTCAAGACATTGAGGATGAAAAATTGCCAGGGGATTTTTGATATCTCGAACGGTTTGGCCGTGGCGAGGAAACGAATTTATGGCGAATAATGGAAACAGGAAGTGTGTTATAACTTCTGCATACATTAACTGATCTTGATGAAACTTCAGCAGTGTGTTCGCTGTAAGAGTCCGATCACATGGATGTGACTATTGTGAGTCAAAGTTATAGCGCCACCAACTGGCAGCAGGAAGTGTGTCACTTCCTAAAGGCTTTGAAATCACCCTCTTATTTTTACCCGATTTGCTTCAAACTTCATCTGTATAATGTAAATACACTGGAGATGAAGACCTGTGAAGGGATTCTTGATATCTTTGAAACTGTTGCTGTGGCAACGCATCAAACTTTAATATTCTTCTTTGATGCTTTTGATGCTCTGAGTCAATATGGCAAGCCGTTTTAACATTTAATCATTTTAACCTAGTAGTCTTTTTTTCATGCTACTAGTACTTATTTTTTAGATACTAGTATCTATTCCATTAAGTAATAGTACTTATTCATTAGCGACTAGTGCTTATTCTTTAGTACTAGTGCCTATTCTTTAGATAGTAGTGCTTATTCTTTAGATATTCTTTTGAATACGTATTAGTAGCTAATGAATAAGTACTGGTATCTATTTAATAGGTACTAGTATGTAATGACTTAGAACTAGTATTTATTGAATAAATACTAGTATCTATTAATAGGTGCTATTATCTAAAATGTCATTTTCTCTCTCTCTCTCTCTGAGCCAATATGGCAAGCCGTTTTAACATTTAATCATTTTAACATACTAGTCTCTATTTTCATGCTACTAGTACTTATTTTTTAGATATTAGTATCTATTCCATTAAGTACTAGTACTTATTCATTAGCGACTAATGCTTATTCTGTTTAGAATATTCAAAGTGCTTATTCAATTTGTATGCTTATTTATATTTTCAGAGCAGAAAATCCGATTTTTCTGCTTATTCAATATTGCATCTAAAATGTGACTTGACGTGTGTGTGTGTGTGTGTGTGTGTGCGTGTGTGTGTGTTTGTGTGTGTGTGTGTGTGTGTGTGTGTGTGTGTGTGTGTGTGTGTGTGTGTGTGTGTGTGTGTGGTGTGTGTGTTGTGTGTGTGTGTGTGTGTGTGTGTGTGTGTGTGTGTGTGAGAGAGATTGTGTCTGTTACAGTGACAAGAGTTTTTAAGCCTTGTCTTTTTGGATATATATATATATATTTTATAAAAAAAAATGTGCATACAACCCATGTATTTCAAATGTATTGTTTGCTTTAAATTAAATTAAGATTGTATGTTTGGTAATTGAACCTAAATAAATGTAAAATGAATGTGCTGTATTTCAGATCAATATATTTGTTTTCCTTAATTTTAATCAACACTAACTTTATTCTCATCTGAATTATAAATAACTTATTTCTGTATAAAATAAAAAATCCCGAATAATCCAGACACACCAGAGCACACTATTTCTACAACATCATCAGTGCTGAAGCGGGACTACCAGAGCCGTTCGGCAGATAGCGAGCAGATATTTTGTGTCACGTCGTGCACAATAACCCTAAAGGCACCAGGGTGGCGATGCCACCGGCTTTATATATATATATATATATATATATATATATATAATATATATATATATATATATATATATATATATATATATATATAATAAATAAATATAGCTGCGTGCAGCGATGAAGGGCCAAAGCCGGCGGTACCGCCACCCTGGTGCACCAGGGTTGCGGTGCCACCGGCTTGGGCCCGTAATCGCTGCTCGCAGCTATATTTATTATTATTCTTCTTCTAATTATTTTTTTACTACCTTTTGGACACTTTTGGAGGCCTTAACATGCTCAAAAACTTCTGAAACTTTGCACACATGTCAGAAGCCGCGGCCATCAGGGCCGAGCTGAAGCTGGTACCCGGGCGTGGCAGGGAGGCTCGACAGCGCCCCCTGGAACGGGGTCCGAAAACATGGTCCATAAATCAAACACGCTTGCATGTAATAATATGAAACTCGGTACACATGTAGATCTCATCGTTTCATATATACTTCGCACTCTAACTTTTTACCCCAGCCCAACAGGAAGTCGGCTATTTAGGCTTGTTTGGAAAACGCATGCAATGGAATGTGAAACACTCCTCCTAGAGAATTCAAACACACGGCACGAAACTCGGTCAGCGTGAAGACAAGACATTGAGGATGAAAGTTTGCGAGGGGATTTTTGATATCTCGAACGGTTTGGCCGTGGCGAGGAAACGAAATTATGGCGAGAAACGTGAAACAGGAAGTGTGTCATAACTACTGCATACATTAACTAATCTTGATGAAACTTCAGCAGTGTGTTCGTTGTAAGAGCCCGATCACATGGATGTGACTATTGTGAGTCAAAGTTATAGCGCCACCAACTGGCAGCAGGAAGTGTGTCACTTTCAAAATGCTTTTAAATCACCCTCTTATTTTTACCCGATTTGCTTCAAACTTCATGTGCATAATGTAGACACATGCCAGATGTAGACCTGTGAAAGGATTATTGATATCTTAGACACTGTTGCCATGGCAATGCATCAAACATTAATATTCCTTTTTTTAAGCTTTTTCATGCTTTTTTATGCTTTCGGGCACTTTTGGGGTTCTTAACGTGCTCGAAAACTCTTGAAAACTTTGCACACAGGACAAAACCCGCGGCCATCAGGGCCAGGCTGAAGCTGGTACCCGGGCGTGGCAGGGGGCTCGACAGCGCCCCCTTGAACGGGTCCGACAATTTGGTCCATATATCCAACACGCTTTACCCTATTTGCTTCAAACTTGATGTGTATAATGTAGACACAAGCCAGATGTAGACCTGTGAAAGGATTGTTGATATCTTAGATGCTGTTGCCGTGACAACGCATCAAACTTTAATATTCTTTTTGGATACTTTTGAGATTCTTAGCGCACTTTTGGGGCCCTTAACATGCTCAAAAACTCTTGAAACTTTGCACACGGGTCAGAAACCGCGGCCATCAGGGCCGGGCTGAAGCTGGTACCCGGGCGTGGCAGGGGGGCTCGACAGCGCCCCCTGGAACGGGGTCCGAAAACTTGGTCCATAAATCAAACAGGCTTTACCCGATTTGCTTCAAACTTGATGTGTATAATGTAGACACATGCCAGATGTAGACCTGTGAAAGGATTGTTGATATCTTAGATGCTGTTGCCGTGACAACGCATCAAACTTTAATATTCTTTTTGGATACTTTTGAGATTCTTAGCACACTTTTGGGGCCCTTAACATGCTCAAAAACTCTTGAAACTTTGCACACGGGTCAGAAACCGCGGCCATCAGGGCCGGGCTGAAGCTGGTACCCGGGCGTGGCAGGGGGGCTCGACAGCGCCCCCTGGAACGGGGTCCGAAAACTTGGTCCATAAATCAAACACGCTTGCATGTAATAATATGAAACTTGGTACACATATAGATCTCATCGATTCATATATCCTTTGTACTTTAACTTTTTACCCCAGCCCAACAGGAAGTCGGCTATTATGGTTTGTTTGAAAGCGTATGCCCCTGGAATTCGATATACTACTCCTAGAGAATTCAACCAATCGCCACGAAACTCAGTCAGCATGAAGTCAAGACATTGAGGATGAAAAATTGCCAGGGGATTTTTGATATCTCGAACGGTTTGGCCGTGGCGAGGAAACGAATTTATGGCGAATAATGGAAACAGGAAGTGTGTTATAACTTCTGCATACATTAACTGATCTTGATGAAACTTCAGCAGTGTGTTCGCTGTAAGAGTCCGATCACATGGATGTGACTATTGTGAGTCAAAGTTATAGCGCCACCAACTGGCAGCAGGAAGTGTGTCACTTCATAAAGGCTTTGAAATCACCCTCTTATTTTTACCCGATTTGCTTCAAACTTCATCTGTATAATGTAAATACACTGCAGATGAAGACCTGTGAAGGGATTCTTGATATCTTTGAAACTGTTGCTGTGGCAACGCATCAAACTTTAATATTCTTGTTTGATGCTTTTGATGCTCTGAGTCAATATGGCAAGCCGTTTTAACATTTAATCATTTTAACCTAGTAGTCTCTTTTTTCATGCTACTAGTACTTATTTTTTAGATACTAGTATCTATTCCATTAAGTAATAGTACTTATTCATTAGCGACTAGTGCTTATTCTTTAGCAGTGTTGTGCAAGTTACTTCCAAACTGGAATACATTATATATTACATGTTACTGTTATTTAAAAGTAATTCATTACCTTACAATATTACTGTCTCAGAATTGTAATGCGTTACATTAATCCTGTATTACTTTTGAGTTACTTTCACCAAAATAACTATACAGAAGTAGAACTTAACATTCTAAAATGACTAGGGCTGTAACGATATGCAATATGAAACCGAAATCGCGACACTCAGATCCACGAACCTGCAGAATCGCGACACACCCCTTCCAACTCCAAGAGTTATCCATACCGTCCAGATCCAATGCTACCACATCTTTAAATTACTAGTATTATTTGAAGTTAACTTAACATTATAAAATACGTAGACCTACACCACAAAACACTTAAGAATAAATTATTTAAAATTTGGGAATTCCAGCGTAATGGACATGACATTTGCTGTCAAAACTTGAAAAATAAATTCTCAGAAAATGCATTAATACCAAAATATTGAAACGTCTGTTTATCCATAGGCTCCTCCCTGAAAGGAGTCCAGACATTACAAAAATATCAGTCTACACATGCGTTTTAATTTTAATATTAGGGAAATAGACAGTCATGCATGACAAAAAAAAATCTTTAACTTTTAGGAGGCAACGATTTTTGTTGTTGTAATTTTGTGAATTAGCCTACACAGCGCAAATCGGATGAAGAAGGGTTGGCTCTCCACAGAACATAAAATATTTATTTTATTTTATTTTTCGTGTTCGCATTTATGAGAAAAAAACAATGTTACAGACGTGACAGTTCTCCGTTACGGACGCGAGCGCTCTGAAGTGGCACTAAAATACTGCTTTAAAACTTTCACAAAGACCTTACACAGAAGACACAAAGCCTTTCTTTAAAGTGAATTTCGTTTTGTATTAATTGTATCTTAATTTTGCCTGGATTTTATAAATGAGAAGTAGGCTAAATATAGCAGACAATTATAAATAATCAAGACACGGAGGACAATTCACTCATAAATGAACCAAAACTCAGTGTATAAGGTAGTCTATTCACTGACCTGAAAAATATATCTATGTTGAAATGTCTATGTGTAAAACAGAACAATTCAAAATGAAAGAAAACAGACTGCTCTCTGCTTATGAAATGAAATGTGCATTTCTCTCTGGTACTAGCCTACTGCGAAGATCGCGAGTCAGCATCGTCAACTTCGTCTTGACTTAAATGAACGCGTCACCACCGCATCAAAAACATGATTACCTGATGAAAACATGAAAAATACCACATAAACATAGCCTAACTGTTTAGAAAGAAAACACAGAACGAATAGCCTAATGCGCATACGTCCATCTCGCGAATGTACAGTCTTCTTCATGCCATCTTCACCATTAAGGCTTTAGCCGCTTTTTCCACTGGCCAGCGCGAGCACAGAGGCCGAAATCATACCTCACGGCACTCCTGTAAGAAATAAATCGCTATACAAATATCAGACGCTGCCATATAGTTTTTATTAACAGACTTGGACACCACACGCGGTATCGACAGACCACGAACAGGTAATTTAGCCTACTTTCATTTTTCACTCATTAATGTCTCGCGGTCTTGCTGTGTATTATTATTTTTTTTTTTTTTTACAATTAAAACTAAAAGTCTGTTGTAACTTGTAACGCAAGCCTTACTGAACATGTACCGAGTAAAATATTACTGAAAATTGATTAGTAATGCCTTACACTACTGCGTTACAGCAAAAAGTAATATGTTACTGTAATGCATTACTTTTGTAACGCGTTACTCCCAACACTGTTCTTTAGTACTAGTGCCTATTCTTTAGATAGTAGTTTAGTTTAGTTTAGTTTATTCGTTTATAATGACGTGGACAGTCCCTTTTGATAAAAAAAGAGCAGCTTTAGCCTCTACGGCTAATTTCCAGCTGTAGTCCCCGGCCAGTTGTCAGTAGGCATACATCAAATAAAATACATTACAATTATATTTACAGCAGGACTAAGCAAGAACGAGTAGACATACTTAACGTGTGGCACACAATTGAGACAAGCACGAACAAACAAACGCATATTGTAAGGGCATAAAAACAGTTCATGTAGTTAAACAGTACAAATCGACAAACAATAATCACACACAGGCCACATTGAAACACATACAGGACATAACATTGAGGCAGACAGCAGAGATCAAGTGGCAGCAGCATGACCGTGTCACATCAAATACATCTTTCAAACTAATGTGTGCAATCGTAATTGTCGGACAGCCAGTTTTTAAGGTGTATAGTAAAGGTGGAATACGTATGTATATCTTTGATTGTAATGGGCAGTGAGTTCCAATTTTGTATTGCTGCAACAAAAAATGATAATTGACCAAATGTGCTTTTCCTAAATGGGATTAGAAGGTCACCTCGTGTGGTGCTTCTAGTAATCTGACTGCTATTTTTACGTTGGATTAAAAATGTATTAAAAGGAGCGGGAGCGGTATTATGCAAAATTTTGTAAAGCAAACAGATGTTTTTATATTTGATTACATCTTCCCAGCTTAGCAGTTTATGATTATTAAGGATGATACAGTGATGTGAACTGTTAGGCTTCTGGTCAAGAACTTTGAGTGTTTTTTTATAAAGAGTTGCTAGTGGCTTTAGCGATGAGCTGTTAGTTTGACCCCAGCTTGTCAGACAATATGTTAGATGTGACACAATCATGGTATCCATAAATAATTTGGCAGCATTAAAAGTCAGTGCATTTCTAATATATCTAAAATTAGCTAAGCTAAACTTAACCCTATTGCACACTTTCGTAATATGTATTTTAAAAGAAAGATTAGAGTCAATAATGACGCCCAGGTACTTAAATTGTGGCACAATACTAATGTTTTGACCTGAAATCGTTATATTTGGCACGATGTTACATTGTCTCTTTGTAAAAAACATTCCCACAGTTTTATCAACATTTAGTTGAAGGCATGAACGATTTAACCAATTGGTAATCTGATCCATAGCTGTGGTCAGTTTGGCAGCAGCCAGATGTTTTGTCTTGGCATGCACATAAGAATAGTAGTGCTTATTCTTTAGATATTCTTTTGAATACGTATTAGTAGCTAATGAATAAGTACTGGTATCTATTTAATAGGTACTAGTATGTAATGACTTAGAACTAGTATTTATTGAATAAATACTAGTATCTATTAATAGGTGCTATTATCTAAAATGTCATTTTCTCTCTCTCTCTCTCTCTCTGAGCCAATATGGCAAGCCGTTTTAACATTTTATCATTTTAACATACTAGTCTCTATTTTCATGCTACTAGTACTTATTTTTTAGATATTAGTATCTATTCCATTAAGTACTAGTACTTATTCATTAGCGACTAATGCTTAATCTGTTTAGAATATTCAAAGTGCTTATTCAATTTGTATGCTTATTTATATTTTCAGAGCAGAAAATCCGATTTTTCTGCTTATTCAATATTGCATCTAAAATGTGACTTGACGTGTGTGTGTGTGTGTGTGTGTGTGTGTGTGTGTGTGTGTGTGTGTGTGTGTGTGTGTGTGTGTGTGTGTGTGTGTGTGTGTGTGTGTGTGTGTGCGTGTGTGTGTGTGTGTTTGTGTGTGTGTGTGTGTGTGTGTGTGTGAGAGAGAGATTGTGTCTGTTACAGTGACAAGAGTTTTTAAGCCTTGTCTTTTTGGATATATATATATATTTTTTATAAAAAAAAAATGTGCATACAACCCATGTATTTCAAATGTATTGTTTGCTTTAAATTAAATTAAGATTGTATGTTTGGTAATTGAACCTAAATAAATGTAAAATGAATGTGCTATATTTCAGATCAATATATTTGTTTTCTTCATTTTAATCAACACTAACTTTATTCTCATCTGAATTATAAATAACTTATTTCTGTATAAAATAAAAAATCCCGAATAATCCAGACCAACCAGAGCACACTATTTCTACAACATCATCAGTGCTGAAGCGGGACTAACAGAGCCGTTCGGCAGATAGCGAGCAGATATTTTGTGTCACGTCGTGCACAATAACCCTAAAGGCACCAGGGTGGCGATGCCACCGGCTTTATATATATATATATATATATATATATATATATATATATATATATATATATATATATATATATATATATATATATATATATATAAATAAATATAGCTGCGAGCAGCGATGAAGGGCCAAAGCCGGCGGTACCGCCACCCTGGTGCACCAGGGTTGCGGTGCCACCGGCTTGGGCCCGTAATCGCTGCTCGCAGCTATATTTTATTATTATTATTATTATTCTTCTTCTTCTAATTATTTTTTTACTACCTTTTGGACACTTTTGGAGGCCTTAACATGCTCAAAAACTCCTGAAACTTTGCACACATGTCAGAACCCGCGGCCATCAGGGCCGGGCTGAAGATGGTACCCGGGCGTGGCAGGGGGGCTCGACAGCGCCCCCTGGAACGGGGTCCGAAAACATGGTCCATAAATCAAACACGCTTGCATGTAATAATATGAAACTCGGTACACATGTAGATCTCATCGTTTCATATATACTTCGCACTCTAACTTTTTACCCCAGCCCAACAGGAAGTCGGCTATTTAGGCTTGTTTGGAAAACGCATGCAAAGGAATGTGAAACACTCCTCCTAGAGAATTCAAACACACGGCACGAAACTCGGTCAGCGTGAAGTCAAGACACTGAGGATGAAAAATTGCCAGGGGATTTTTGATATCTCGAACGGTTTGGCCGTGGCGAGGAAACGAAATTATGGCGAGAACGTGAAACAGGAAGTGTGTTATAACTACTGCATACATTAACTAATCTTGATGAAACTTCAGCAGTGTGTTCGTTGTAAGAGCCCGATCACATGGATGTGACTATTGTGAGTCAAAGTTATAGCGCCACCAACTGGCAGCAGGAAGTGTGTCACTTCCAAAATGCTTTTAAATCACCCTCTTATTTTTACCCGATTTGCTTCAAACTTCATGTGCATAATGTAGACACATGCCAGATGTAGACCTGTGAAAGGATTATTGATATCTTAGACACTGTTGCCATGGCAATGCATCAAACATTAATATTCCTTTTTTTAAGCTTTTTCATGCTTTTTTATGCTTTCGGGCACTTTTGGGGTTCTTAACGTGCTCGAAAACTCTTGAAACTTTGCACACAGGACAAAACCCGCGGCCATCAGGGCCAGGCTGAAGCTGGTACCCGGGCGTGGCAGGGGGGCTCGACAGCGCCCCCTTGAACGGGTCCGACAATTTGGTCCATATATCCAACACGCTTTACCCTATTTGCTTCAAACTTGATGTGTATAATGTAGACACAAGCCAGATGTAGACCTGTGAAAGGATTGTTGATATCTTAGATGCTGTTGCCGTGACAACGCATCAAACTTTAATATTCTTTTTGGATACTTTTGAGATTCTTAGCGCACTTTTGGGGCCCTTAACATGCTCAAAAACTCTTGAAACTTTGCACACGGGTCAGAAACCGCGGCCATCAGGGCCGGGCTGAAGCTGGTACCCGGGCGTGGCAGGGGGGCTCGACAGCGCCCCCTGGAACGGGGTCCGAAAACTTGGTCCATAAATCAAACAGGCTTTACCCGATTTGCTTCAAACTTGATGTGTATAATGTAGACACATGCCAGATGTAGACCTGTGAAAGGATTGTTGATATCTTAGATGCTGTTGCCGTGACAACGCATCAAACTTTAATATTCTTTTTGGATACTTTTGAGATTCTTAGCACACTTTTGGGGCCCTTAACATGCTCAAAAACTCTTGAAACTTTGCACACGGGTCAGAAACCGCGGCCATCAGGGCCGGGCTGAAGCTGGTACCCGGGCGTGGCAGGGGGGCTCGACAGCGCCCCCTGGAACGGGGTCCGAAAACTTGGTCCATAAATCAAACATGCTTGCATGTAATAATATGAAACTTGGTACACATATAGATCTCATCGATTCATATATCCTTTGTACTTTTACTTTTTACCCCAGCCCAACAGGAAGTCGGCTATTATGGTTTGTTTGAAAGCGTATGCCCCTGGAATTCGATATACTACTCCTAGAGAATTCAACCAATCGCCACGAAACTCAGTCAGCATGAAGTCAAGACATTGAGGATGAAAAATTGCCAGGGGATTTTTGATATCTCGAACGGTTTGGCCGTGGCGAGGAAACGAATTTATGGCGAATAATGGAAACAGGAAGTGTGTTATAACTTCTGCATACATTAACTGATCTTGATGAAACTTCAGCAGTGTGTTCGCTGTAAGAGCCCGATCACATGGATGCGACTATTGTGAGTCAAAGTTATAGCGCCACCAACTGGCAGCAGGAAGTGTGTCACTTCCTAAAGGCTTTGAAATCACCCTCTTATTTTTACCCGATTTGCTTCAAACTTTATGTGTATAATGTAGACACACGGCAGATGTAGACCTGTGAATGGATTCTTGATATCTTTGAAACTGTTGCTGTGGCAAGCCATCAAACTTTAATATTCTTTTTGGATGCTTTGGAGACTCTTAGCATGCCTGAAATTGCTTAAAATTGCATGAAACTCGACAGACAGATCACATTTATTAGCCAGGTGACATGTGCAAAGTTTCAGAAACGTGCGTGGTGCAGGGACTCAGTAGCGCCACCTTTTGACAAAAGTGGGGGGGTTAGTTTCATCTAGAGTTACAAAAATCTGTATTTATATAGTTCTCCTCCAGCCAGACAACTTTCTAATTTACAGTCATTAGTAACAACCAAGAGGAAGTCAGATATTTTGGTTTGAATATGGTCATTTCTCTCTGAGCCTACGTCTCTGTGACTGCTCTCTGTGTGTGTGTGTCTGTGAGTGTGGGAAAGGGGAGGGGGAGTGGGGCTAGATTAACCATTTCACTGCTGTGTGGTTTGGCCTTCATTAAAAAAGGAAACAAATGTCTTAAGCCTTGTATTTTTTAAATACGTTTTTTTTATAAAGTAAAGGCATATAACAGACATGCTGCATTTAAATTTTTTTAATAAAACATTGTTTTTTATGTTTTTCAAGCCATTTGATTTATGAGGACTTTTGAAATGTCCTCATAAACCACCCATAAGTTGTAATACCAGTGTAATACACATGCCATTATACAAATTTGTGTCCTCATAAATCACATAAACCAACCCACACACACATCAAATTGACGGTGGGTGGCAATAGTATATTTAAAAGACTTGATGTGTGTGTGTGTGTGTGTGTGTGTGTGTGTGTGTGTGTGTGTGTGTGTGTGTGTGTGTGTGTGTGTGTGTGTGTGAGAGTGAGAGAGAGAGAGAGAGAGAGAGAGAGAGAGAGAGAGAGAGAGAGAGAGCATAATATATATATATATTTTTTTTTTTTTTCATGTGCTTGTCCTCCGGACAAGTAAATCTGTCATTCACTTGTCTAAGAAAAAAGTTGCTTGTCCGGATTTATTTATTTATTTATTTATTTATTTATTCTGAAGCAATATTCTCACCAGTGTTCAATCAGCTTTGATATTTAAATCGGCATATTGTAATATCTGCATTGAATGTTGAGGATATTGACTAAGAATATTGAATATTATGTATGTTATCAATCACCCTAAATGCAATACGGTGTTAGTTATATATCTTAAAGTGCGATACTGTCGCATAATAGTGTCCCATGAAGGGCATCCCCTCCCCCAATATTATTAAATGTCCTATTAGTGTCTTATTATTCTAAATAATTGAATTTATTGATCAAATTTAGGAATTTAAAATGAAAGATGAAGCATAGGCTACTGTTACCCTAGGTAGGGCTGATCAAATTAAATCATTTACACTGAAAAATTACAATTGCATAAAATAATGTTATGAAATTGATTTTAATGTACAAATAAGAAACAGTGGAAAGAAGTATACTAGGCTACTTATAAACATAACACTAAATTGCCAATAGGTGGCGGCAGGCGGCCGTATTAATGAGTGAGTCATTTATTCATTCATTCAAACGATTCGTTTAAACGGTTGATTCATTCAAGAATGAGACAGATGTTTAGGAATGGCTCATTGAATCTTTGACTCAACCGAACCGTTTCGGGTCAAAATGCTGTGTTCCTGTGAGATGCGCCGTGGTTCTGCTGTGATTTTTGTTTGGAACTATTTTCGCTGCTGGAACAGAAGAAAAACAGCCAATATTACATCTAAAATGTAAGTGACTACATTTTAACTGTTTATTGAACTGTTGTAGGAAATCAATGTCACGTTTTGATATAGTAGCCTATTCAGGAAAAATAATTGAGGCTGCTTAACACATATGTTAAAATATAGAAACTCCACATTTAGATTTTTAGAGGCAGTTACAGTATGTTGTTAACTGAGTGTGTGTGTGTGTGTGCTGCGCTCATATATATTTCTCCTCGAGAGGCTGCGCGAGCGTCAACAGCGCAACCTATTTATTATCCACAATCGATCGCAACAACATACAATAAATGTAATAAAATCAGAATCATTCTCTCGGATTAGTGATTCCCTAGCAGTGATGCCGGTAACGCGTTACTTAGTAACGCGTTACTCTAATTTTACCACTTTTTTCAGTAACGAGTAATCTAACGCGTTACTATTTCAAAACCAGTAATCAGATTAAAGTTACTTATCCAAGTCACTGTGCGTTACTATTTTTGTCATTTTCCTTAGTAAAAATATATATTTATTTCTTCTTGCATCTCGGGGAGTGTGCGCGACAAGTCACGTTTTCAGCATGAGGTTCACGTCACGTGTATGTACCACGCAGCGACACAAACGTAAACAACAATGGAGGGAGGAGAGAGATGCGCTTTTTCTAGCTGGAAATACAGTCACTATTTTGAGTTTGTGTCTGTCAGCTAAAGATGGCAACATTAAGGTCCGTTGTAAACTCTGTGCTGGTGGCGACAAAGTGTTATCTACCTACAGAAACACTTCGTCGAATTTGAAAAAACATATGGAGTCGCAGCACCGCACAGTCAAACTTACGCCCGTTTCACACATACTTGTCTCCGTCTGCAGTGCGTATGCGGTGCATATTTTTTCCCGTACCCATGTTAACAGGTTTTCACACTGCACACGGGTGCGGTCCGTCGATCCGTTCCAGGTGCGTGAGTATACAGCAGTGCAGAGATCGTTTCCGCACCGAGTCTATTTTTGCTGTGCTGCACTGCACTGAATTAAAGTGGCAGCGCATTGTTCACAATAAAATCGACATAGATTGACAAGAAACTGTATTAATTTCATCATATACGCAAAATTACAGTTAACGTGTTCTACAGTTACTAAATTACAGGGTCAAGAAAAACAAAAAAAACAATATATATTTTATAAAAACAAGTATTTATATTAAGTGAAGTCAAGAAAGAGTTTTTAAGTTCAACTTTAAATGTCAGGAGATAGATTGTTGATGTTACTGTTAAAAATAGGCCTACCCTTCCAATAAAGTAAGTGTTGGCAAAACCGGTTGTCATTTTTATGTTGAGGTGGCGGGGGTGTTGTCGGCAACTGCTGAATGTAACTAATAAAAGTAACTTGTAAAGTAACTTAGTTACTTTTAAAATCAAGTAACTTGTAAAGTAACTTAGTTACTTTTAAAATCAAGTAACTTGTAAAGTAACTTAGTTACTTTTTCAAAGTAACTGTGGCAACACTGTTCCCTAGTTATGTATTTTGTTTGTTATTGATGTTCTAATCAGGCTACTTGACTTGTCCGTTCGGGCAAGTAAAATTTCAAAAATCCATTTGTCCCGGACAAGCGGACAAGTTAGACAGGCTCTGGAGATACGAAGTCTCTATTTTCATGCTACTACTTGTACTTATTTTTTAGATATTAGTATCTATTCCATTAAGTACTAGTACTTATTCATTAACGACTAGTGCTTATTCTGTTTAGAATATTCAAAGTGCTTATTCAATTTGTATGCTTATTTATATTTTCAGAGCAGAAAATTCGATTTTTCTGCTTATTAAATATTGCATCTAAAATGTAAGTGACTTGACGTGTGTGTGTGTGTGTGTGTGTGTGAGAGAGAGAGAGAGAGATTGTGTCTGTTACAGTGACAAGAGTTTTTAAGCCTTGTCTTTTTGGATATATATATATATATATATATATATATATATATATATATATATATATATATATATATATATATATATTTTTTTTTTTTTTTTATGTGCATACAACCCATGTATTTTAAATGTATTGTTTGCTTTAAATTAAATTAAGATTGTATGTTTTTTAATTGAACCTAAATAAATGTAAAATGAATGTGCTATATTTCAGATCAATATATTTGTTTTCCTTCATTTTAATCAACACTAACTTTATTCTCATCTGAATTATAAATAACTTATTTCTGTATAAAATAATAAATCCTGAATAATCCAGACCAACCAGAGCACACTATTTCTACAACATCATCAGTGCTGAAGCGGGACTACCAGAGCCGTTCGGCAGATAGCGAGCAGATATTTTGTGTCACGTCGTGCACAATAACCCTAAGGCACCAGGGTGGCGGTGCCACCGGCTTTATATATATATATATATTATATATATATATATATATATATATATATATATATATATATATATATATATATATATATAGCTGCGAGCAGCGATGAAGGGCCAAAGCCGGCGGTACCGCCACCCTGGTGCACCAGGGTTGCGGTGCCACCGGCTTGGGCCCGTAATCGCTGCTCGCAGCTATATTTATAATTGTATTTTCTGTTTGTATTGTGTTTTTACATGTAGATCTAATGGGAAAAGAGTATTGACATAGAACATTACACTGTTACTGTTTCTCTCAACAAATAAATCAGAGTTGGTTTAATATTGACTAAGCATATTCCTTTTGCAGCTGTCTGCTTGGCTATTTTATGGGAAGAGGGATACCATTGTTGTTCCCGTAAACCCCTTCCATCAGCGATGATGATAGCTCAGAGGAAGAAGACAGATACCTCAAGACATAGATGTCTCTAAATAAATGTTACTTGCAGTTTGTGGCTATAATAAAAAAATGTGCCTTGCAGTTTGTGTTTTTTTTTTTTCATATTTTGTTAAAATTCACTCTCTGTAATTTATTTTACCAAGACGGGCAAGTGCTCATATGTGGTAAATTCATTGAACTTGATTTGCAATGCAAAGATGAACAAAATTTAGAATTATTTTTTTTAAATGTCCTGTAAATCCCCCATTAGCTTTCTGAGGTTAAAATTTAGAATTTTCAAATATTTTAATGAGTGCCCTATAAAGGGTTAAAATATTATAATAACACAAAATCTGTTGATTTGATGCATTCTTGGTTTGGGCAGGTACTGGTTTACAAGAGAGTAACAAAGTTGGAGTGATTTGAAAGTTAATTTTGTAGAATAGCACATTAACTTGATCAATAGGAATCAGGTTTACTTAATAAATGGGGCCCACTGTGGTCCCACAATCCATATAAGGGGTCATTGGGGGTCCAGTGAGATCACCCATAAGAGCCCCATAAGGGTGATGTATGGGACTCAGTTTGGGCCCATTAATATTACATAGTTTGATTGGCCCATAAAATAATCTCCTACATGGGCCCAACTTGGAGCCCACTATGTACCCGTCACTAACCCATGAGCTAACACGCCATGTGGAGCTGATGGAAAAATTTATCTGGGCCCCATTTGGGTGGCGCAAGTTACAGCCTATCAAAAGCCCACATGGGGCCCACATTGAAATGTTGGCTGGGTGTTTCGGACCCATATCGCCCCGACTGACTCATCCTTTGGGAACTGGTGGAAACTTAATTTTCACCGACACAGAGCAGATCGGCACACAACAAAAACTGCTGTTCGGATGTTCCTGTTTCTGATATTTCAACATTCATGACATTTTAATTAAAACAAATACACAAAAGTTTGATCAGAAATAAGAATTTTATTACAATAAGCGAATATTAACAGTTAACGTTGCCTCAGAGACCACCAACCGCTGCAGATGTGTACGGAAGTGAAAAGCAGAATTGATTAGACCCGTTTCCGGTTCGAACGCTGGGCGCTACGCATACCCACGTAGGAGGGGATGTCCTCGCTACCTTGTGCAACGTTCTCTAAAGCTAACGAAAGTCCCGAACCTTTGTAGAACATTAGGGACGTTAATAGACCCTCTTTTGGTTATGATAGTGCTGCAGTTCAATGTTCCTTATATGACTTTAGGGGGACGTTCTATTAGAGTTATTTTATGGTCACATAGCAAACATTACAAATAGGACATTTGGGACGTTAACAGAACGTTCCCATACGGTTCTCTGTTGGTCATATAATAACATTCCTGATGTGACTTCAGGGGGACGTTCCATACGGTCATATAGCAACGTTACAAATATGACAAATTAATGAAAGCAAAGATTATTAAATGTACATCTAATAAACATGTAAATATTAAATAATAATACAATAAGCCTATTTATTAGGTCCTCTCTGCTAATTCTGGGGTAGGATTTGATCTTTTTTACTTCAAAATAAAAACTATGACTTTTACTCTACAAATCTAAAAACATTGATGTGTCCTTAAAAAACAATACAATGTCGTAGATCAAGGCAATGTGAAAATAAGTGAACATACTGGGGGAAGAACTTGTTTGTTTTTACCATCGAAGAAAAACCAATGAGTCAGGTTCTGCACATCTTACTAGAGAAGAAGAAACAGGTAAGACGTTTATAATTTCATACATTACAATAATGAATGATTTTTGTTATGGTAGCCTATAATATCTATAAGACGAATAAAACACGACAATTTTACAACTGGGAAATTTGACTCATTGGGTCTATTTGCACTTCAACATTTTTAAATAAATAATTTTAAAAATAATACTAAATTATGCTCACAAAAAATATTTATTTGCAAAAATTACTTTCAATATAACACAAAGTATGGTGATATAATGGTATTGTTTAATTAAAATAATAATATAGGCTAGGCCTAGCCTACACACACACACACACACACACACAAAAACACACACAAGATGATACTCGAAGTTGCATACACTTAACTCTGTATTTAACTCGATTATTTATTGGGTAAAGAACACAGTTTTTTTCCCCATATATTCATACTTACAAACTCTGAAAAAAGGTGACCCCCCCCCCCCCCCCCCACCACCACCACCAACACACACACACACACACACACACACGTACGTTATCAGCATGTTACAGTACAAATGTGCGCATCTACCACACACGCAGGACATCAGTTATGACTGGATCGCTTCCCAAATCTTCACTATCTAAAAAATTTCTCTAGTTTTTATTCATTGACGAAAATGTCAATAGATTATCGTCATAGTTTTTGTCATTCAAAACTAGTTTTTAGAATTTAGTTATCGTCTCGTTTTCGTCTGTGAAAAATGTCGTTGATGAAAATAATGACGAAAAATAACACTGAAATGCAGTGGAGGAGATAGCCTTGCCAAAATCCTTCACATTGAACTAACATTGTAGGCTAACAACACAATTTGCTGATCTTACGTTAGCTGACTTGCTGACAAGCTTACTTTCCATTATAATGTTAAACATGTTAACTAACAACAAAGTTAGAGAAAACAATTATATTGTTGGCAGATAACAACACTTGACTCAAAACTAATGTCTGTCCAAAGTAGCACCAGAGAATTTCTCAATCCGCAGGAAAGCTGCAGCCAGGGGCTTTTCAAAGATAACGCTGCCGTTATCTTGACTGTGATTGGCCAAATGACTCGTGTGATGTACCAAAGATGTTTGTGAAGAAGACCGCAGTTGGTTTTTGCAACTCATGTTTATGGGAAATAAATAAACGTGGTTCCGCCACGTGAACCACGTAATTTTTCAGTAAACGCATTCTGTCCATTTTATTAGAAATTCAAACAATAAATACCATTCTGGCACTCTTTAATGTGGCGTGAAATATTGCTGTATTTGCCTCAAAATTAATGTACTTTAGGTTTTCTTCTTAAATTACATCTGTGTACCCATTTTCAGAGAAAAAAAAACACATAGCTGTGTCACACAGCTGGATACCTGCAGAAGCTAGGAAAAGAGAATACAAACGACTATGGCAAAGGAAAATGAGAAATGTGCACATTAACACAGCTGGTCCTAGTACTGTGCATGACAATGAAGCACACAATCCCAGGGACACTATGCCAATCTGGGACCCAGGCCTAAAAAATGCAATGACAGGAGAATCTGATAGTGACATTGATGAAATGTTGTTTGTCAATACTGACATCAATGCAGTCAATGGTAACACATCGCTACAACATACAATGGCTTAAGACACAGAGAATATGGTTCTTGAATATTCAGGTAGCGACATGGATGAAGAGTTTGAGAATACTGCCTACATTGATATGCCCACTGAAAATTTAGCAGAGGAGTTAAAGAAGTGGATCAATGAATATAATGTCAGGCACAATGCTGCAGACTCAAAATTCTCAGGGATCAAGGTCATAAACACCTGCCATCTACTAAAACATTATTAAAAACGGATCCTGTTGAAAGCCAAATGGTGTCTGGTGTGGAATGCATTAAATTAGGAGTGACTGAACAATTAATCATGTGCTTGAATCGGGATCCCAACATTTATTCAAGAGACATCACTGAGCTTGAGATTTCCTCAATGTAGATGGACTGCCACTCTTTAAGAGCACTGGTAAACCTTTCTGGCCTGTACTCTTGCCCAGTACATCTAAAACCAGCAAGCACATTTCCTTTGACCATTGCCCTTACTGAGGCCAAACCCAAATTACTGGACTTCATTAAAGTCATTTCAGATGAATTGAAAATGATTTTAATGAATGGCTTTGCATGGGGAGAAACAACAATCAATGTAAGATTGAGATGCATTGCATGTGATGCACCAGCAAAAGCCATGGTGAAGTGCATGAAACAATTCTCAGGTTACTATGGCTGTGACAAATGCACCCAAAAAGGCAACTGGGAGGGGCGCATGACGTACCAACAAGTGAATGTCCTCACTTTGAGGAATGATGTCTCATTTAGAGAGCAACACCAGCCAGAACATCATCATGAAAATGCTGTGTCCCCTTTCAGCAATCTCCAAATTGACATGATCAAGTCTTTCCCTGATGACTACATGCACCAGTGCTGCCTGGGAGTGATGAGAAAAATGCTCCTACTATGGTCACGGGGCAAGTCGGGGCATCGGCTTTTGCCGGCTCAGCTGAGGGAGGTCAATCGGAGGCTAAGGAATTTGAGAAGTGACATACCCCATATGTTTGCCAGGAAGCCACGCAGTCTGGAGGAATTGGAGAGGTGGAAGGCCACTGAATTCAGACAGTTTATGCTCTACACTGGCAAAGTTGTTCTCCGGGGAATCCTGCCAGAAACCCTGTACGGTCATTTCATGGCCTTTAGTGTGGCTTTGTGTATACTAGTGTCTCCATATTTAACACAAACCTTCAATGTATATGCCAATGAGCTCCTCATATATTTTGTCGAACAAGGCCGGCACAAATATGGGAAAGAATTCCTAGTGTTCCTAGTGGCGCTGGGGGAAAGTCCCATCAAAATACTGGGCAGATAGTGAAGGTAAACACATGTAATTGCTTTTTCATGCATTACTCCGCTGTTATTGTATAAAAATCATGCCATATACCATGCATGATTACAGAGATAACTACTGTTTAAAACTAAACTATATATAAACTGTCTCATCCTGAATTAATAGGAGAATGTGAGGCGCCTACTGAAAAAAAGAAAGAAATGTCCACATCCTCTCAAAAGGATGTACCAACAAGAATCCCAAAGCCTCCTAGTTGTAAGTAACAGATTTCACTTGTGTTGTGTTGATTTGATGGTGGTGTGTCCGGTGTGGGAGTCAATTAGTGAACAGGCAAAAGAAGTGCAGTGCCAGCTGATGGGAACAGGCTATTTTGTGTGCAATACAAACAGATTTCTGATGAGAATCTCATTTTAAAAATGTTTTGACCAATTAAGTCAATTCGGTGGAGTGTCTTATATTGTGTGAGTTGTAGGTTGGTATTTTTTGTCATGGCATTTTGTGTAAGTTACAGTGTCTTGTCAAAGTACTCAACTCCCCTGAACTATGCGTTTATCCCATGCTTTCAATGTCTGAAAATAAAAATATAAAGTAATCCAACCTATAATAGCTTAGCCTAAATATTTTAAAATGTAATAATATATCACAATAACGTCATACAGCCCATTTCAAATGTTTACGTGCTTCCTTCTCTTTCGCATTTTTTCCGCTGAGGTGGAGCTGTGATGAAATATTGTTCTTGTAAATACTTTCCAGCATAGTCTAGAGTCCTGCATTAGAGACTTTCACATTTATTGTGGTACCTTCTTTTCTAGGTGCTAGTGCCAAACAATTTCCGAAACACACGGAAAAGGAAATTGATGCATGTATAGGAGAAACCCTCAATCATGCACCTCACCGTGCCAAGGTGGTCACGACACCTGTACGTTTTTTTTTTCAATGATATATGTATATATAAATATAAATACACTCATACATACACACACACATGCACACACATATTTTCTCTAGAATAACATAACTGTTTTGATTTATCCCTTCACTTATTTACTTACTTATACGTACTTATACACCAAAGTGAAATAAAAAGTAGCCTAATTTAAAAGTAGTTGAAGTGATTGGTAAATATTAGGTTTGATTTTTTTCAGGCAGCGGAAGAACAACTTTGGGCACCTCCTGAGGATGGAGACAGTGACATACACACACAAACGCACGCACACACACACAGTATATATAATTAATATAAATAATTGTTCTTGTTACTTGTTGTTTAGCATTTACTGTACATAAAATGAATATAAATCTTGAAAATAAATGTTCTTGTTTTTGTTACTGTTTCCCAATATTGTGCGATTTTTTTATTTACTGTGTTTGATTTATTTTTTACCCCTATGCATGACCACATTAATATTAATTTATATCTGTTTATCTGTTTTTGTTCACACTATAAATAAATGACGGATCCCTGCTTTGTATTTTATCTTTGAATGTGTTAAGCGTAAACAGTGCTTATTCCTGATTAAGGTTCTGCAAGAACCGGTGTGAAAGGTTCTGCAGTAACATTCTAGTTTGGTTCCCTAAAGGTTCCTGTAATGTCCTGAATGTTCCCTGAAGGTTCGCCAAAAAACGACCCCGACCCTTGCAGTGGTTCTCAACTGCAGTCCTCGGGACCTGCTGCTCTGCACATTTTGTATGTCTCTCTTATCTGACACACTGTCACAATCACGGGCTCAGTAACTTCCATCTCAGGCCTCCAGAGGGAGCCGTCACCCGAATACTGATTCCTTTACGCACTACATCACCCATACTCCATCTCAGTCCTAATCACCCTCACAGCTGTTCCTCATTCACCAGGCTATTTAACCCACATGGATCCCACAGACTCGAGTGAATCATTACAGAAGTTTTCTGTAATGATTCACTCGAGTCTGTGGGATCCATGTGCAGCGTGTTTATTTAGAAAAGTAGAGAGAAACAGGCAGAGATGGATAATGCAGCAGTGGCAGAATGACAAGAGGGGAATATCCAAGGAAAGTCATGGGATATTATATAAAATAATCCGAACTATAACAGCCTATAATAGTCTTGCCTACATATTTTAATATTGTATCATATATTGCTGCCATAATAATTTAATTTTTGTGACACACACTCAGTTCAGTTCATGGAGTCTCTCCTAACGAGCTTATGATCTGAATCAGGTGTGTTAAATAAGGAGACATACAAAATGTGCAGAGCAGCGGGTCCCGAGGACTGGAGTTGAGAATCACTGCGTTAACCCTCTGGGCTGAGTTTCCCGAAACCTTCTTAACGCTACGTCGTTCTTAAGTTACACCTTATGCTATACCTTATCGTTAATACGTGTTTCCCAAAACGCTCTTAGTTAAGTATACCTTCTGTAAGTCATACTTTCGGAAGGTTGGTCTGGACCACTCTTAGCTTTACCTTATCACTGTTAAAGGTCGATATTAATAATTCTGAAGTTTTAATACACACAGACAGTGTTCAATTAGGCTAATTCAAGTGTTTTAATGCAAAGAATAAAATTGTCATTACACTGATTGTTGTTAGAATTTTAATTATATTATTATAGGCCTAATAAAATTTTTATACATTTATTTTAATTAAAGAGCGCTTTTAAAGGCCAGTGAAAGCATAGGCTACTGTCAGTTAAGTCCTATTCGGACGCTAATATTGTTTATCATGGGCTCTTACGGTATTTTAAACATTTACAGGGGTAAGTCGGATATTTTAGTGCCGTCCGAATCCATAATATCAGTGTTTTTTCTCACCCAACCCGCGTAAAAATCTCTGTCCAAATTAGTACCTACTGATTTTTGACAAACAGGTCGTGTGGTAATTTAATTGCCGTCTGAATACACATCTCTGAGTTTACAAGAAGAGATTCAAAATTCACTGTCATCCTTTTTGATCACTGCCGAGCACCGTAGCTACGTGACGTAAACTTTTATTACTGAAATGCTTGAAAGTATTTACAAGAACAATATTTCATCTCAGCTCACCTCAGCGAACAAAAATGGGAAAGAGAAGAAAGCACATAAAAAAAATTAAATTATTATGGCAGCAATATATGATACAATATTAAAATATGTAGGCAAGACTATTATAGGCTGTTATAGTTCGGATTATTTTATATAATATCCCATGAGTCCTAGTAAATGCAATTTCAACTATTTTTGAAGTGCTTATTTTATAAAGAACAGCGCTTTCTCACATAAACAGCCCCTGCACGAGTGAATAATTGATTCTCGAGTCATCGATATCAGCAGATTCAGCACCATCGCCACGGACAGCATCCGGTAACGTCGCACGTAAGAAGGTATACCTTAAGCAGCTTTCTAAGGTATAGTTCGGGGAACACGCCTAGAAATGGTATACCTTTAGTTAAGTTATACCTTAAGAGTCTTCGTAGCGCGCTAAGAGACAACGTTATCGGGAAACTCAGCCCTGGTTATCTTCATTTGTGTCTACACTTCTTATCTTTGGGGTCTCCAGGGACCCCAGACAATAACATTGCATTTTGTAACAGAATAATAGTTTTTTTTTTTTTTTACAAATGTAATTTTACTCTGTTTATTAATGTTTTTACTCAACATTTGTGCAGTTTTTGGAGGATTTATGATATCTTTTAAATTTCTATAAATAAATAAATAAATATTAATTTAAATAAGCTTTTTTACAAAAAACAGCATTTTATGTAAAATACACTTTGTAAAAGACCCAGATTTCAAACATTCATTCATGGGGATAACATGGATAATTTTATAAGGTTTAATGTAAAAAAAATTGCAATTTTTTGGGAAAATGCCTTTTTAAAATAAAAAAATCACTTTAACCACTAGATGGCCATAGAGCTCCACTATATGCATTTTGCTATTTTACTAACTGAATTATATATTTTTACAAGTTGGATTCAAATCTAAATATCATAAAATCACAATTATAACAAAAAAATAAAATAAATTGTCAAAGTTTATCATTTTTTTGTACTGAAAAAAGTTTTTCAGTAATGTTACATTATGATTAGAATCAAACCTGAACAAGATGTTACAAAGAGAAATGTTTTTTCAATCATCTGTTTTTAATACAATTCTATAATATTAATCAACATTTCAGTTACTAACTGTAACAGAACAAAAATTAACAGAAATGAACAGTTATATTACATATTGAGTACAAATACATGACATGAACATCAAAATGCAATGATCTGAACAGCAATAACAAATGAGCAAATAAAGCAGTAAAAAAAGTGTGTGTGTGTGTGTGTGTGTGTGTGTGTGTGCATGCTAAATTGTTTTTTTCTCATCCTTTCATCTCTCTTGCACTCCCTCTGTGTGTGTGTGTGTGTGTGTGTGTGTGTGTGTGTGTGTGTGTGTGTGTGTGTGTGTGTGTGTGTGTGTGTGTGTGTGTGTGTGTGTGTGTGCTTGTTTTTGTGATATATGAGGACACAAATGTGTATAACGACATGGGTATTACACTGGTATTACAACTTACACGTGAAATATGAGGACATTGCATGCGTCCTCATATTTCAAACAGCTTAAAAAACATAAAAAACAATGTTTTTTTTAAATGTTAAAATCCAGCATGTCTCCTGTAAGGGGTAGGTTTAGGGACAGGGGCAGTGTAGGGGGATAGAATATATAGTTTGTCCAGTATAAAAACCATTACGCCTATGGAATGTCCTAATAAGTCACAAAAACAAACGTGTGTGTGTGTGTGTGTGTGTGTGTGTGTGTGTGTGTGTGTGTGTGTGTGTGTGTGTGTGTGTGTGTGTGTGTTGTGTGGTGTGCGTGTGTGCGTGTGTGTGTGGCGAGCTTGATCATTTTGCATTGTGGATGTGTTTTGCATTGTTGGAAGTGTGCCACTTTATGTTTGTCTACTATGCTTGTTTCTGATTTTTATGATGAATTTTGTATTTTTACTCTGCGGGGTCTCCAGGGACCCCGAAGACAACTAACGTCACTATTTTTGTCACGCTAACATAATAACAGATATCGTTCCAATTTAATTTTTTTTTGTAGATCTAGAAAGAGTCGAGAGGTGTAGAAAGTTTCATACCATTTGGACAAAGAGAACATTTTTTTTAATTTGAGCAAAAGTCATTTGCGGGTTAAAAAGACCCCGAAGTTAAAGAACTCCACATCATGACCGTCTCAGAACATTCCCGGAACGTTACTTGGCGACGTCCTTGACACCAGTTCTGGGAACATCACATTTCCAAATCAAACATGTTCCCCTAAACGTTCCGAGAACGTCCCGAATGTTCAGTGAAGGTCCGCCAAAAAACGTCCCCCGACCCTTTAAAGAAATCCACATCATGACCATCTCTGAATGTTCCTGGAACGTTACTAGGCGACGTCCTTGACACCAGTGAGGACGTTCTCAGAACGTCCTGGGAACGTAACATTTCTAGCTGGGTTACCCCTATTAAGACCCAGCTAACAAAAAAACGCCCCCAGAACCAGCAGCCAGCAGCCATATCACCCTGTAGCCCAAGACTGGTTGCCCACTGAAGCTAAGCAGGGCTGAGCCTGGTTAGTACCTGGATGGGAGACCTTCTGAGAAAACCAGGTTGCTGCTGGAAGAGGTGTTAGTGAGGCCAGCAGGGGGTGCTATCCCTGTGGTCTGTGTGGGTCCTAACACCCCAGTATAGTGATGGGGACACTATACTGTCAAAAGAGCACCGTCCTTCGGATGAGACGTTAAACCGAGGCCCTGACTCTCTGTGGTCACAAAAAATCCCAGGATGTCTTTCGAAAGAGTAGGGGTGTAACCCCGGCATCCTGGCCCAATTTGCCCCTTGGCCTCTGTCCATCATTGTCATGATTCTGCCATCATGTCTCCGATTTCTCTGGTCTTGTGGCAGGATCATGACAGACCCATGTTTCTTGTGCAGCACGTGGCCATTTGTTTGGGCCATGTGCTTGCGTTGTCTCGTCTCGTAACCCCGCCCCCTTGTTATCCTTGTCTTGTGATTATTGTCTAGTCAGTTTCACCTGTCCTCGTCATTAGTGTTTCCTATTTAACCCCTGTGTATTTTCTGTCATGTGCGATTCATTGTCGAACGTTGTGTGATCCTACTGTGAGTAATTCGTTGAGAAGTCAGTAATTGAAGAAGTGTCTGTTCCTGTCATGGTTTTGTTTCTGTCTTAGTTTATAGTCTTAGTCTGAGTCTTTGTCTAGTGTAGTCTATCTTGTCTTGTCTTGTTTTGCCCCATCGTGGGTTTTGTTTTCCCTGTTTTTGTGCATTAATAAACGTTGTCACTGCTACTGTCTGCTATTGGGTTCATCCTTCCTCACCCACATGACAGAATGAATCGCCAAAAGCAAAACCCAGCAGACAGTATGCCGGACGATCCTGTACGTTGGTGGCAGGAGGCGATGTCCTATTCCAGGAATGGAAAGCTGAGCCAGCGTTATCTGGGAACTCGGTTGGCAAGATTTACTGGGACCCGTGGAGCTCATAGTAGGGGAGGGGATCGAGGTCCAGCATTTCCTGAGCCCATCGTCTGCCCACCTGAGCCTGAGCCCTCACCATCCGCCAAGCTGCCGTGATCCCGGAGGGTCTCATGATAGGTGTCGTGACGCTTGGGGACCAGGCCCACGCTGCTTCAGTTCCTGAGACATCATCTCCACCCACGAGTCTCTGCGGCAAACGAGGAAGACGTGTCTCGTGGGAGTCCGCTTCAGAGTCCTCCGCTACAGAGTCTACACTGTTTGAGACTGCCCTTCCTGCACCAGTAACTGTCCCCGTGGAGGTTCCCCAACCACTCTCTAGTCCACCAACGGCATCTGCACCTCGACCAAGGAAGAAGAGGAGGAGGAGGGGAGCTTCTCGTCCTTCACCCCTGCCTGTCCTAGAGCACGCGCCCGCTGCAGTCAGTGCCGTCACAGAGCCCGCTGCAGTCAGCGCCGTCACAGAGCCCGCTGCAGCAAGCGCCGTCCATGAGCCCGCTGCAGCAAGCGCCGTCCGTGAGCCCGCTCCAGCAAGCGCTGTCCGTGAGCCCGCTCCACCAAGCGCTGTCCATGAGCCCGCTCCAGCAAGCGCTGTCCATGAGCCCGCTCCAGCAAGCGCTGTCCGTGAGCCCGCTCCACCAAGCGCTGTCCATGAGCCCGCTCCAGCAAGCGCTGTCCATGAGCCCGCTCCAGCAAGCGCTGTCCATGAGCCCGCTCCAGCAAGCGCTGTCCATGAGCCCGCTCCAGCAAGCACTGTCCATGAGCCCGCTCCAGCAAGCGCTGTCCATGAGCCCGCTCCAGCAAGCGCTGTCCATGAGCCCGCTCCAGTAAGCACCGTCCCAGGATCTGCAGAGAGAGTTGCGGCCGATCTAGCCGCTAAGGATGTCCTGCAGGCTGTTTCGGCACGTCAGGAGATGCCTGTCATCATAGCGGCCAATACCTTGTCGGAATACCTGTCCCGTCTTGTCAAGATTCTAGAACCCCCTGTCTGTCCTGCCTTGTCCTCCGCATCCACGCCTGTCACTGTGAGCGCAGCACCCACGCCTGTCACTGTGAGCGCAGCACCCACGCCTGTCACTGTGAGCGCAGCACCCACGCCTGTCACTGTGAGCGCAGCACCCACGCCTGTCACTGTGAGCGCAGCACCCACGCCTGTCACCGAGAGCGCAGCACACACGCCTGCCGCTAAGAGCGCAGCACCCAGTCCTGTTCCTTCGCCTGCCACGTCCCCCGTCATGAGTCCCGTTTCCTCCATGTCCTCTGTGTCCCCTGTGTTTGAATCTGTTGCTGCTGCGTCCCGGACCGTTTCCCCGTTTGTCCCTGTCTCCACCAGCCCCCGGACTGTTTCACCCTTTGTCCCTGTCTCCACGAGTCCCCGGACTGTTTCACCTTTCGTCCCTGTATCCATTTGTCCCCGGACTGTTTCCCCTGTCACCATTAAACCCCGGACTGTTTCGCCTAAGTCTTCTCCTCATGTGTCTCCAGCCAAGTCTCCCCGGATTCCCCGTCCTCAGCCCTCGTCCCGAAGACCCAAGACCCCCAGTCCTCCCATCCACCCTGGACCTCCCCTCATGAACTCTGTGTTTCCTCCACCCCCCTTGCCTTGTATGTTGTATTTGATGTTTCACCCCAACCCTGTTGTTGTTTATTCGTGTTTACCGTTGTTAGTGTTTTCCATGTTTTGTTGGTTTTTATCTTTGTCACAGTCTGTCTTGTCTTGTGTTTAGTGTCCCCTTGAGGAGCGTCTGGAAGCCGCTCCTTAGGGTGGGGGTTCTGTCATGATTCTGCCATCATTTCTCCGATTTCTCTGGTCTTGTGGCAGGATCATGACAGACCCATGTTTCTTGTGCAGCACATGGCCATTTGTTTGGGCCATGTGCTTGCGTTGTCTCGTCTCGTAACCCCGCCCCCTTGTTATCCTTGTCTTGTGATTATTGTCTAGTCAGTTTCACCTGTCCTCGTCATTAGTGTTTCCTATTTAACCCCTGTGTATTTTCTGTCATGTGCGATTCATTGTCGAACGTTGTGTGATCCTACTGTGAGTAATTCGTTGAGAAGTCAGTAATTGAAGAAGTGTCTGTTCCTGTCATGGTTTTGTTTCTGTCTTAGTTTATAGTCTTAGTCTGAGTCTTTGTCTAGTGTAGTCTATCTTGTCTTGTCTTGTTTTGCCCCATCGTGGGTTTTGTTTTCCCTGTTTTTGTGCATTAATAAACGTTGTCACTGCTACTGTCTGCTATTGGGTTCATCCTTCCTCACCCACATGACAATCATGGCCTCCTAATCATCCCCATATACTGATTGGCTTCATCACTTTCTCCTCTCCACCAGTAAGCTGGTGTGTGGTGAGCGTTCTGGCGCAATATGGCTGCCGTTGCATCATCCAAGTGGATGCTGCACACTGGTGGTGGTTGAGGAGATTCCCCCCCGTCTATGTAAAGCGCTTTGAGTGTCCAGAAAAGCGCTATATAAATGTAATGAATTATTATTATTATTATTAGAACGTCTTCGTTTAGGGTTCTTTAAACGTTCGCGGGACATTCAGTTCAATAGAAGTCCTTTTAACATCCTTTTATAGTGTAGCATTAGTCTGATAACACAAAATTGAACAACCCAAGGAACAAACACACAACAAGGAATATCAGGAAACAAAATACTTTTATTTTCATAAACAAAAAAGTGCGTGTGTGTTGTGTGAGTGTTTGCATGTCCAGTTGCCAGGTTTCCAGCTGAAACGCGTTACTCCTCCACATCTGATTCCACCTGTAAGCTTGGAACCTAAAACAAAGTAACAATATTTAAACCTTTAGGTTTTATTAAAAAAAAAATATATAATTTAAATATGCTACAGGGTATCACTAGTAGTGATTTTATTCACGAACACATTGTGCGGTTATACTTTATTTTACAGTGTCATCATTATAGTGTAATTATATATTTAAGTAATATTATTCAAGTACATGTACTTACTATAGAGTTAGGGTGGGATTAGGGTTTGGTTGAGGGTTAGATGCATGTAATTATGCATAATTAACTGTTAATACTATTGTAAGTACATGTAATGTAACAAGGACACTGTAAAATAAAGTGTTACCCATCGTACCCATTGTCACTCTGTTTGCATACACACACAATCACAGCATCATAGAGATTTATGAATTGTAGAGATCATAGAGATTTTATGCACTGTAATTGCGTCTCTGAGAAACACACCGAGGTGTTTCCTGACTGAATGAATCAGCTTTTTGAACAATCAGTTGAATGAATCTCAATGACTCACTCATTAACAGTGACTTGCTGCCTCGTACTGGCGGTTTTAATTTCACATTTAAAGTATCTTTTCATGTTTTAATCAAATATAAATATTCAACATTTTGTTTTTAAAACATCAAAATATGATCTATGTCTGTAAAAGCATCTAAATGCCACTTCAAAAGCAGCTTCTGTGTTTCCTCTCCATTGCAAATATTTTGTCGATACTTTGATTTGATTGGTAACAGCCCTTTTGTCTCTTATTATAATTTAATTTGATTACATTTATGAAATGTACACAAAAGATGATGCATGGAATTAGGTTTAAAAAAATGTTTTTATAAAAAGGTAAAAATCAATTGAAACGTATTAGAAAAAAATATTTTTGTCACTACTGTGAACCACACAGAATATAAAGAATATAAAAAAATAGTCAAAATAAATAAAAGTTAAGTTCAAATTCCATTGTATGTTTGTGGTTTGATTGTGTAAACAATTTCAAAAACATTGCAATAAAAAAAATAAAGGTTTTGAAGAATATTTTGGTCAATTTAGTCAGCTTTATTTTCATTGAAGCAGAAAGAAACTTTGATAAAAAGGATAATGGAACGGTGTCCATGCTACACTAATAATAGCAGTAAGGCTTTCCTTTCTGTACACATTTAGATGAAATTTTCGCCGCTGACTGCGGGTACGATTTTTTTCCTAATTTGAACGTTGAAATGTGTTTAATCGTGACTACAGTAACTTTGCTTTTCTATTATACAATAATCTTTTGACAGATTAACGTTATTCGTCACGAGCTAAGGATGCATGATCTTGCGCACATCGCTCACGCTAGCTATAGTGTTATCTCGCGCACTTCACGCAGCATATATTATATGTATGAAAGGTTAATATATTAATATATTTACTTACCACAAATGTAACTGTATGTCCACCACAGGTGTCGCGAAGAAAGTGGTGTAATTGACTTGCGATGTACTATAAACGCTAAAATTCATTAAAATATGATAACTAACGTTATCCTTATACCCTATGATATGAACGCGAACAATTATAAAAATCAAACAAATAAGTATAGCTATAAACCTTGAATAAACTAACTAATCCTATTCAAAAACACATATAAACAGCATACACACAACTTAACTTAATGTTACACTAATTAGCTATGAAAACTATAAACCTTAACCTATCTAACTTATCAAACTGTACACTATAACTAATATAAATACTATATGGTGACTATAACTTGTTCCTATAACTAATATAAATACTTTATATGGTGACTATAACTTAACCTATGATGAAAACTAAATGAATCAACTAACTTATCTTACAATTAAGTACAAAATACAGGCAATTTATATGAAAAAATACAAAAATCAATAGGAGCTTGTCTATTTCCACCACCTTCTTTAACCAGCAGACGTTAATTCCGTTATGTCAGTTATAAGTATCTCTCGCGAGGCTCATTCAAATGTATTTTATTCCCTCTCTGTCACCTATAATGATAGCAATACACATAACGAGATGTGATTTCATCTTTCCTGTTACAACACAATGAGTTTCCTTTCTACATATTAGACAGGCAGAATTTGATTAAATGGGTTCATATGAAATGTCAGAATTGACAGCAGCATAGCTTTTGATTTGGCTGAATTTTAATTGTGACAATTCATCAAAGTGCTAATGGGTTGTTGTTTTTCTTCTAAAAATAGGTTCCCTATTAAAGGGAAGCTTGTTGCTGTCTATTCCAGACTGCTGAATACCGTCATAACAATGGAGGATTGCGGTACAATTGTTTGTTTAGAGGGAGCATTTACACTTAACCTAACAATTGATGCTTATTAATCTAATTTGTTTCTGTGTTCCAGTCCCTGGTGTCACGGCTTCCTGAAGGATGATGCTTTAGGTAAGCAAATTCAAACGACACACCACTACCTGAAACCTTTCCTTTCGTACTATTTTAATAGCATATTAGGGCTGCAATGGTACATGTATCTGTCAGAACCAAATAGATATGGGGTGTTCAATACGGAACATGAATTTATAACAAATCTTAGCATTTGTTTAACACATATTAGGGCTGAACAATTAAATTACATTGCGATAATATCGCAATATGATAAACAACCCTCTACGCACCTTGGCAATAGAATCGCAATTTTTTTGGTTTACTCGCCAGACTGATATATATATATATATATATATATATATATATATATATATATATATATATATATATATATATATATATATATATATATATATAATTCCACCAATGTACACTCTTAACATCAGTTAATCAAGCATTATATTATGATAATCAAGCACTATTTAATGATCAAACTTAAATAATTAGAACTAACATTTATGAATGCGTATTTGTCATTTGAAATGAACCTAGGACTGGTGGATAATTCATCCATAAATGTAAATTCTGTCTGTAATTACTCTCACTCATGTTGTTCCAACCCTGTAAGACTTTCGTTCATCTTCGGAACACAAATTAAGATATTTTTGATTAAATTTGAGAACTCTCACTCCATTGGCTTCTAGGTCATTTTAACTTGCCGGCCCAGAAAGTTAGTAAGACAATGTTTAAAATAGTCCAAGTGGCTCAACCATAAGTTGATAACTTGTTTGAGATGCATCGGCGGACCAATTGCAGACCGATCAGCGCATGACATCAAAACACAGCGAGAGAGATTCAAAAGGAATTCTTAAGGAATCATATGCTCTCCAGTCGTTCTCGCGGTACTTTGATGTCGTGCCCCGATCAGTCTGTGCAGCTCCAATGCATCTCGAACAAGCCTAGCATCTCAGTTCTCGCACATGCGGCATTCTCGTGATCACACGTGAAGAGTGAAGTTTTAGTCGCATATGCAAATGATTTACTCAATTTTATAACCGCAAAGGCTGCGATTACAGTCTGGTCACCTGACATGCGAGAGTAAAGCAGTCTGCTTTATATATATATATATATATATATATATATATATTAGGGGTGTAACGATACATGTATTCGTATTGAACCGTTCCGTACGAGGCTTTCGGTTCGGTACGCATTACAAACCAAACTATTCGTTGGACCATTTGTCCTGCCAAACCAAATCCGCACTAGCACGAGCACCACAACATTACACAATATAATTTATCTTTTAATAAATAGGAAATTTCTCTGGCATTTCTTTCTTTTTGCTGTATCGAAAACGTACCGAACTGTGACACCACTTTTTCGCATCAAACCGAACCGTGAATTTTGTGAACCGTCACACCCCATATATATATATATATATATATATATTTAGACTGCTGTCAGGCTTTGTTGACGTTGGCTTTGTGCAAATAACACAATTGTAGGACATTCAGCAAAATATGGCAGCTACACCTTGATGGACCTCAAAGCCAATAGGGTAATAGACATCCAACTATTCCAGGTTAACAACTACACAATGAAAACATTTTGTTATGTGAATTACTATATACTGTGTGCGCATTGATCTAAGTATTTGTGTTTGCAGAGCAATGAAGTTGGAAAAAGCCAAAGAATGGAGAAGGAGGAATTTGAAAGAAGTCTGTCTCTTCTACAGCTGTCGAGGTGTCGTGGTCCAGTCTTTGGTGACTGATCGTCACACAGGGGTACAGAAGTTTATGAGGGAGCAAAAAAAGGACATTAGACACTTCTTCGATCCTTGTCATATCATATGGGAAAAGGTCAGTATTTTGAATAGAACGAAAACAGTGCCAGTATTACTAACAGAAAATTTTTCAGTTAAAGTAGTAGACAATTATACGGGACGATTGCACAAAGTGAACTTTTTAAGATGACCCAAAAAGGTTAATATATCACAAACTTATTTTTATCATATAGCCTATACTGAATGTTAGTCCACCACCTTGGTCTATAAAGTGCTGCGGGAAACACTGATTACAGTAATTGTTTTTATTATTCTTTGTGTTCAGGGCTTGGTAAAAAAATGGATGCCCTTAATAAGGGTAAGGGACTGCAGGACGTGGGGCTGTGGAGAAAGAGTGTGGTCAATCACCTTTATTGGTCTGCGACCACATCAACATCTGGGGAGGAGGTAGTGGCCAAGTGGAGCTCTGTAGCAAACCACATTCAGAACATCCACTGCCACGAAAACGCCTTGTTTCCTTCTTGTCTTCACGAGCCTCTGGTTGGTGATCAGACAAGACACTGGCTCAAACCAAGTAAGTACAGATAAGCTGTAACGCTAATGTATTTTATTTTGTAGTTGCATCACTCTCTAGATTTATATTGAACTATCTTGATTACATCAAGTCAAAGTTAATCCAAATTATAAAACACTGATTAACTATTGTATTAAGAACTTTAAATATTTTGTTTAGGCACAGCAGCATGTGAAAAATTCACAGCAATTTTGTTGTCACCACGTCTTCTTAAAGACATGCTCAAAATTAGTCCAGAATACCACACCTCTGGAATCGAGTGTTTCCACAGCCTCATTCTGAAGTTCTCAGCCAAAAATGTGGTGTTCTCCTTCAGAGGAATGTTGTGCAGGTAAACAAGATAATGGATTACACATTTAGTGCTCCATACTAAATACACTATGATTTTGTTACCTGTAAAAACACATTTGTTATCTTAAGTCATGTTATAGATCGTTTCATTATAATAATGATTAATGTATTTTTTTCCTTTCAGACTACAGCTTGCTGCGATGCATTATAATGAAAATGCAGGCAGATCACAGGCATCCACTGCAGCTGGTGATCTGCGATACTCAATAGTTTTCCCGAAATTCAAGCATGGAGACTTTACAGTGAGAGCTCTGAAGAGCAATCCTACCACAGGTAACTTATACTTGTCTGAGTTATCTTAGAAAAAAATATAAAATATTATAATAATTCTCTTTCTGAAGGCTACATTGACATATTAATGGAGCTGCTGTTCCACCATGTGGTGGAAGACCCTCAGCCGTACCTGGACTTCTCTGGACAAATGGCTGTACCAGAAAAACTGTGTGCTCAGTTTACTCGGCCCGACAAGGAGGAGGCAGTGAGCAGACACAGGTCAAGGTTCTTTAAAAACAAATGAGGTTATACCCACTCTGACAGCTTGGACACACCTGTCTGTCATCTACAACATTCAAGAAAAAGCACTGAGATTTTACTTTGTTATAGAAGTTACCAGTGTGATTACTGAAATGTTCTTTTCATGTATTCTTTAATGTGGGTGTGTGTGTTAGTCTGGTTACAGGTAGGGCTGGGCGATAAAAAGATAACGATAATTATCGCAATATAATTTTTACTCGTGATCTAAATGGATGATACTGGATGACCAATGGTTAATTTTAATAAAACTCAGTCAGAATATTACATTTTACCAAATCAAATTGAAGTTGTTAATTTTTTTTAACTGATGTTACTGTTTTTGTTAATTAACAAATTTAACTTAGTAGTATTAGCTTAAGTTAGGATGCAGATTTACTGTAAACTCACTGTGAAATATGCGTTTCGAGACAAAACATGTAATATTATTATTGCAGCCTTGCACTGCAAACTGCTGAAGATACGTGCCATCACAGTCAGGCAACACAAACCTGTTTCAAGACTTGAAACAAAATCCCTCATTAGCACATGCGGAAACTAAAAAATATATATTTTTATATTAAGATAATTATTTTGTTATGGAAAAATGACAAATGTATTAATGTTCTACCTGAGATTTGTGAAATGTTCTTTTCAATAAAGAGTAGTTTAAAACCGTAATTAACGCTCTGGTTTCTACAACTTTCACTTAGGAGCAAACATCTGCCTTAAAACTTGAAAGAAATAAAAATTTGACATTTATTGTGATTAATTATCGATATCGACTGATATAAAAAAAATAATTGTGATAATTTTTTTGGCCATATCGCCCAGCCCTAGTTACAGGTTAAGGAACCACTGTCATTATTGGAGATTGACTGAGTTGTCCATCTATCTGTATCTGTGTGGAAAATTACTGTTTATCTATTTCTTAGCCAATGAGAATCATTCAACCTGTAAGCAATGACGTAGCTTAGACCTTGAAAATGGTATAACTGCTGTGATCTTGGTAACTGTAAGCGAGGTGGCCTACGAACTCCTGTGTGAATCTTGAAGCTGACTTCTGCTGATGAAACTGCAAACTATCTTCAGTAAAACTTTTCTTTAATTATAATTCTGACTCCGGGTCTTCATTCTTCATATCTGGTCTTTGACTGTATACCCCTTACAGTACAGCTGATTATTTATGTTTTTGTGTGTGTAGTGTGTAACTCCAGTTAAAAATGCTTCTTTATAATTAATTTTTATTGTATTTTTATATTATTAAAAAATATTCAATGCAGTGGGGGAAGGAAACCTCTGTATGGTCCTTCTTCAGGAAACTCTTCCCTGATCCGTGTCACAACACAAGAAGGTATGACCACCCGAATGTGTTGACCAAGGTACCCCCAACACCACCTAACAACATTGCGATATGCAAGGTGTCTATAAGTGCTGAAAGACAGGTAGTGCACATGTATGTTGAAGTGGAGGATAAATTTTTTATTATCAATTATTCCATTTTTTATATACATTTATTTTTTTTATATAAAATTTAACCTTTCTTCCTGGAACTAACCTGTTTGTAACGATCTCTTCCATCTCACCATATAACTGTACATAAGTGCCATATACAGCTTGTAGCACATAGGGGTTCAGTGCTACAGGCTCAAAGCCTGGATGTGCCGTTACACAGCCCACTCCACCAATCTGGTCACACCTGTGTACTACCTACAACATGAGAATTGTTTAGTACTACTTTGTTAGGATGATTTATTTAATATTTGGTTTGTGGAGGTTGTTTTTTTTCAGGGTACGTACAAGGTGCTTAAAATGCTTGAACTTGAATTTGACTTGAAATTCATGAAATGGAACTTAAAATATTGAATGACAATGTGAAATTAGTGTTTCATTTTATTGATAAAGCAAACCTTTCACAAAAAAATATATCTTTATCAGATAGGCTGAAGATTTAGAACCATTTTGCACGGCTATGAGTGTGATATTGTTTATAAATATCCAAGTATATGATACAGCTTACATTCTTCAGGTCAACCATATTCATGAGGTGGAAATATGTTTGAATGCGATATCTTTGTCATAGTAACCTTTCCATTGTTAAAGTTTCCACAGTCCTTGCATCTACTACACTTAATTTTGTACCTTAATTTTATTTTGTTTATTTCTGTTTACCTATTTGTGTATGAACCCTGGTACCCTGATTTTGTGAATAATACTTATTAACTGGATTTAACATTCTGGTCTTGTCATATTTCATAGCTATACCTTGGGTATCTCCCTACAACAGACATTCTCTACGAGGGACAGTGAGCTGCAGTGCCCACAGGTGCAGTTGTTGAGACAGAATCATTTGTAATTGTAGAGGGAGACTTGAAATAAATGGTTTTCGCTTAATTATTAACACAACTTCATACCAAAATTAACTTAAATCATGGGTTTTAATTTTTTGACAGTTCCGTTAGCATTTCATATAGCATTAGCCTAATATAGCCATAATGCTAATGTTTTACCATTCAGACACTGGCCCCATTCTCCCTTGCGCGGCTGCTTCGCTAGCATCGTCGGATGCCGATCGCGATGCGGGAGTTAAAACCGCAGTTTGAGCCAGCGGCTCGAATTGATATGGCTCCGGTCCTGTGTTCACAGACAATTCACCCTCCTCCACTTCAGGTGAAGGTGGGGGAGAAAAGTCCTCGACTTCAAAAGACCGCTCCGTGAAAAGCTACTTGCGTCACTCCAGTCGCTCTCCATTTTAGAGTCTGACAGCAGCTGTCAATTAATCAGTCACTGCGGGTCTCAGGTGCGTCAGGATCGTCCCCTCTATCTCCGCTGGGGTCTGCCCACTTTTCCAGCATTTTTCAAATATTGCTAGTGGGTGGAGTCAGACTCTGAGCAGGGGTTTAGTTACCCTTTAAGGACCCCCGCGTCAGACGTTTTTTTCTGACGTCATGACGCACGAGCCTGCCTGAAACTTCTGCTCAACCGCCATTTTCTTTTTCTCTCCGCACTCGGATAAATAAGGTAGGTTGGAAGTTTGTTTTAATTAATATACATAGTTCCCACAGGCCAATTCATGTCACGTGACTTTCCCGGAGACGCCATCTTTGAGGGCATAAGCTGCTGTGTTTACACAGTTTTACAAGCAAATTTCGAATATTTCTTTCTGTTTATAAAGTTACGAAAATCATGAAGAGACAAAGTGACAGAGATTATAAAGAGACACTATTAACACAAGACAGAGAGAGGTACAATGCGAAAATTTCAGTCATAAATGGTGTGGATCCGTATGCGCTAATGAAGCACTGAGCACTGATTATGCAGCTTTGCCTCATACAGTATTATCATGTGTAATGTTAGCATTATCTGGTATTTTTTACACATGTGAGCAATTCTGAGCCTGGAAATCACTGGAGGTGTACAATCAGTTTGTCGAGGGTTGGGTTGGTGACGTTTGCTCAAGTGCAATCAATGGAAAAGTAGTCATCATAGCGAATGTATGTATCATGATGCTAGACTATCTGTCTATTAAAAAGCCATAGCCTGCTCAATTTAATTCCTATGTTCCCCTTAAAACAGTCATCGGTGCTTTCTGTAATATGCATGTACTTATTTGAACAGTGTAGAATAGGGTTGGAACGGTACATGTATTCATATTGAACCGAAACTGTACGGGCGTCACGGTTCAGTGCATGAATATACGCGGTATAAATGTAAATAAAACTCGCGTGCAAATTAATTAATGTAATGCGGAACTACTTTATACGCAGGTTCTTTAGGGACATAATCTGAGATTGCAATGCTGGAATGTGTGTGAGTCTGACTGAAAGAGAGGCGCGGGTGGGATCAAACAGTGGAAACAATGTTGTTTTTAATACCTGGTCATTTTGTTCATACAGGACATCATTCAAACTGCAAAGTGTTAACTATTTTATCCTCGCCAGCAATAACCTCCCGTCGTTGTTCTGACAAAAGCTTAGTCTTCTCACGATTCATGAAGTCTAAAGACGGGTATACTGTAAAATCCAAATTTAACTGAACCTCGGCACGATTTGAACATCCATTGACCCAGCAGGAGATGACCATTTTCACTTTTTATCACGAAATTAACTCGTTTCAGCTTCTTCTTCTTCTAATATTCTGCCTTTACAGTCTATGTATTCTGTCCACAACATGCCCACAGAAATGGCGCCGGGTCGGCAAATGCCCGTATGTTGTGACGTCATGTAGGAACTATGTATACTCGAATATGCAACTTTTGGACGTGTGTTTTAGTTGTTTATAAGTTAATTAATGTTGTTTGTGAACATGAATACTAACAAAATCGTAATTAACCGAATTTTTGAACGTACGTTTGCGAAATAGCGTTACTGAATATGATACATGATGTTGTATTTACTCGTTTGTTTTATAAACAGTTTGGATCTTGGGAGTATGTGTATAAAATAATTTTAAAATTGATGCCTCATTAACCGTCTGTCCCGCGCAAGATATTGGAAATGCTTTGGGCGGGAAGTGCTCGGGGAGCGGGACAAAATGCTCGAATTAGAATTTCTGCAGTAACGTTAGCCTTTAATATTGAGTTTGCTTTTAAAGTAATGTTTGTCTGTTCTTTTATTTGTCTTTGAAACGTTAGCTCTGATTTATTCATCGACTTTTTTTTTCGCCCAAAATGATGTTGAAAGTCTTTGATAAAAGTCATTGGGTGCGTCTCAAATCATCTCTAGAGCTTAGATTCTCTGCCCGAGCCCGAACTTGTCGGGTCGGGACGATATTTCCCGTCACTTTCCTCGGGCCTTGATCTAAAGACCTGCACTCCCACCACAAGAGTGTGGTGCGGGACTAGATTTGATGGCCGAGCGCGGGCGGTAATGCACTCACTCTGTGTGCGAGTTGTGGGAGAATAAAACGATTCGCGGGACTCCTGCAAAGTAGAAATATCTATGAATAATATCTACATTTTTATTTGTTTCATCCGCCTAGCTCGAGGTGTTTCATTCAGGGAAAAATTTCAGGGTTTTCTTTCGTAGAAAATGGAATTTTTTATAGAAATAATAGTATTTTCAAAACTAATTAATTACTTGGCCTGTAGCAAACAATTTTCTACCACTTAAGTTAAATACTACAACATTTTTCTCCCCTTAGGACCGAAAGCTTTTTTCATGTTTGACGACTGAGGACGACAATTGCTATAACGTTAACTTACATGGTAAGTAATTTCTATTAATTTAAGTAATGCAGAAACGTTTAGATCAGGTACGCCTGTGTGTTTTACATTAATATCAACTACACAATCTTATTTTAGTCACAGTATGTTTAACAGTAACATTTAATTGTTAAATACTTGTTTTATAGCTTTGAAATTGTCATAACCACCCAATCAAAATGGACAATTTAAAAGTGATAGTCCACTCATAAAATAAAAAAATGCTGTTAATTTTACTCGCCCTCAGGCCATCGAAGATGTAGGTGACTCACTTCTTCAGTATAACAGTAAAGAAGGTTTTTTTATTTATTTTTTTTTAACGCTGAAACTGGTCCATGGTGATTCATATAATGCAAGTCAAAAAGAGTCACAAAAAAACATACAGGCAAAACAAAATTAATACCTGTGGGTCCTGACGATTCATTGAGGTTTAAGGTTCACTGAAGCGAAACGATCGTTCTATGCAAAAAACTAAACATTATTTACAACATTATTACTTGTGATTACATGTGAACAGCCTCAGCAAACGGCCCCGGGTGCGTTAATGGCAATGTTGCATGTTAAAGCTGCTGTCCGTAACTTTTTTTAGTTAAAAATAATCCAAATTAATTCTTTTTTTTTTAAAAAACACCTTCAGCCAGTGTTCAAAACTATCTGCTTGCCATAGCTAGATTCAAAACGGTTAGCTTGTAATAATGATTTTAATTCCAGTGGTATTGGTGGGTTTTCACGGGAAATTCGAGCATATCTTTGCGTCATTACGTCACACCCGTACACATAAAGAAGGAGTTTCGGCTAGTCGGGCTATACTGCGCGTGAGGAGATGTAGAGATGGGCTTTTCTCGCAGCACTTTACATGATTAAACTTATGGCGGATTCAGAAAGATCCAAACAACAGTCATCAGTGTCAACTGGAGATTAACCAGTTATAAAACCCAAGACTTCGTACTTCGGATTTAAGGTGGAAAGAGAAAGAAACCGTCTCATGCGAACACAAGGATACTCATCGGTGGGGCTTTTGAAAGGTGCGTGAACTCCGTGTTTTGAAGGGATTCGAAACGGAAGAAGAGACAGCTTTTTTCTGCTGAACAAGTAAGACATTTCAATAGTTCAATCGTGTAACAGTACGTTTTCTTAATTCACACAGTTATGGAGTTTCCTTTGTTGTGCCTTTCTCGTTTAGCTATTATGGAGAATATGAATTCTGAACTGTAATCATAAAACACATTAAATAACGTTAGTCACGCAATGCTGATGTTGTTAACATGAACAATTTGAGAACAAAGTAGGCTATGATTTGCACGGTTGCTGTAAATCGCGCTGATTAAATCTAACGATCGCTTGTCATGTCGAATGCTTTTTCCCCCTTAGTTGATCAGAACAAAAATGGATGTTACTTACTTGTTCAGAAGACATTTTCCGGTAAAAATTCTTATGTTGGTCAAACTTTCAAAAAGTGAATCTGTGATTCTGAATGACAGTATCCACACAGCGCGGTGATTGACAGCAGCACTCGCCTCAAAACACTGTGTTCATCCGCGGTGTTTTATGCCGATTTACAACCCACGTAAAGATGATAATTCCGCGAATAACTGCAGTTACAGATTTCGAACAGAGATGGCGACAAAAAAAGGAAAATTTGCGAACTGTAGCTTTAATAATGTTCAGTTTCTTGCACAGACTGACGCCCGTTTCACACATACTCCGTGTGCAGTGCGTTTGCGGTGAGTGTTGCGGTGCGTATGCGGTACAGGAGCAGCACACGATATAGTGCTTTCACATATGCTGCGTTTGCAGTGCGTAACTGATCCGCGGCTGTACCACAAACACATACTCACTATTTTTATTTTTTTTTAAAAAAAAGAAGTTTTGTCAGCATTGCCGATTCTCTTTGTACACATATAGCCTACAAACTTGAATGGACGTATGCACGTTTAAACACAATTTAAACAACATAGGCTTATAATTCCATGCATTACTTCTATATATATTAAGTTGCTTAAGAAAGTGGTCAAATATTTAACCATGTACTTATATTAAAATCGTAAACATTTTAAATTAAAACTTACAATTGACAAAAACAGCCGACTCTCTCAAAAGGACTCTCGCCTTTTCTTTTGCATTTAAATTTTAATACAATAAATCTTGCATGTCACAAAGAACTTGTTTTTCCACCTCCACGAATGAGTGTCGTTCATTATTATGTCCTTGTTGAGGTAAATTGTCGTTTTCCTTCCCTTTCTCGGTCTTAAAGTAAAAAGATGAAAAGTAGTATTTAATTAAATACGTTTATGGTGAGATTACTACATTTTATTGAATTAAATGCATTTATGTCGAAATTACTACATTTTCAGGTCAATCTGTGTTCATTTTGACCACTAACCATGCGCTGTCACTTTAATTCAACGTTTGCAGCACAGCAAAAATAGACTCGGTGCGGAAACAATGTCTGCACTGCTGTATACGCACCGCAACTGGAACGGATTGACAGACTGCATCCGCGTGCAGTGTGAAAGCTCTAACCTGTTAACATGGGTACGGAAAAAAATACGCACCGCATACGCACTGCAAACGGAGTATGTGTGAAACGATCGTGATCGTTTCAGTTCATAAGACCTCGATGTGTTGTCTGGAGCCACTTGTATACATTTATTATTTTTTTTGACTCTCAAAGTGACGGTAGCCATTGACTTGCATTATATGAATCACAGAGGACGACGGTTTCAGCTAAAAAACTGCTATACTGAAAAAAAAAAACAATCTATTTTGAACGGTAACGTAGACATGAGTGTTTACTGTATATCTGAATAATGATTTTTGCATACTTCTGTGATGTATATACTTTGGCCAGTCATTAATACAAACTTTTATAGTTTTGTAAATGTTTATATTTTCTTGTCCTTTGCCATCCTCGGCGAAATCTGATTCTCTATTACAGATTACTCAGATTTTAAAAATAAGAAAAATAATCACAATTGCTTTTTCACAGACTGAAAACATTCTCACGAAAAGAGAGTGTGTCCTGAAGGCCCTCATCGTTTTCCTGGGGGTGCGAGGTTTGCGAGGGTGAGCTGGAGCACCTCACCATGGAGGTGTATGTTATTCGGAAGGAGGGGGGAGAACATCACGAACCACCGGATGATATACAGTAGGTTACCAACCAGAATAATACTTTCAGAGCGGCGGCGGTAACTTTCGGGGTGTATTTGCTGCCTTTAACCGCTAAGAGGCGCTACAATCACAGACTTTGAAAAGTGTCCGTTTATTCTCTCTATTGCGTAATCTGCTGCTGCGCCGCGGCTCATTCAGAGCGATTGAAAGCTGGTAGCAGATGAATTCAAGTGAAATGTAGTTAAAATAATTCATCACAATACTTGAATTAAATTGAATAAATAATGAAAACATTTCCATATAAAACATTGCAATAGAAACATATTAGGCTACATCAAGGCTTTGCAAGAGTATAAGACGTTGATGTAACAGCGTTCAGGCGGTGGCTCTGTGGTTAACGCAACGACACGGAGATCCAAGAGACCCGAGATCGAATCTCAATATAACATTATGTTGGCCGACAGCATTAATCTTTAACCGTGCTTGATGCGTAACTGTTTATTTGCGAGTTTATTAACTGTTTATTTATTTAAAGTCAAGCGTTTTGTTTAATTATCAATGGCACATTACAACATTGCTACATTCCTGTAGAGCCGCTACACAGACGACAAAACTGTTGAAGGAAGATTGTTAACCGATTGCGTCAGAAAATGAACTTGAAGAAGCTCGTCTTTAGTCTGCTAAATTATTGTGTAATGTAAAAAACACTAAAAATACTTAAATTTGGAACCCCATAGAACAATTCAAGGTTTAAATAAAGTGGTGGGACAGTTTAAAAAAATAAATAAAACAGGGTTGCATTTAGACTTTATTTCCATGCAAAAAAGAAACACAGAATCTTATTCTTGCTACATTTTAAATTTGTTTTGCCAAAGAAATTGCAGCTAAATTAAACACAACGGTAGGCTACAAATCGAAAATAGTCCAAAGCAACATAAATTAAAAACATGAGTTTCTCTCGCGCTGGATCTCAGCAAGTTTATTTAGTCTCCCTTGCTCAAACATTCTTAAACTCTACAAAACCAGTTGAAACAACTGGATTGAACACTTGCATTTAAATTTGTGTGTGAAAAAAACTTTAAATAGGCTACAATAAATAAACTACAATATTTATAATTTAATAAAATATGGGGACACATCGAGAGATGCTGTTGTGGCAAAAACTTCTGTTAAACATCATCACTGCGTAAGAGACACTCAGAGTCAAATTAATAAAAAGAGAAATATTTATTCTTGCAAGAAGGCCCAGTCGCCATCACAGCCGTTACATTCTGTGAAGTGAGTGGCGCGCACCAGGAAGACATGAGACAGCTTTTATACTCTTTTCAAGGTTCTTGTACTTTTCCACCCAGATAAGGCCCCCACTGCTGTTCAGTTTTTCTTAAGGACACAAACTGGTACTGGAATAAACTAGCCAAACCTGACCATTCCTAAGGTCAAGACGTCCTGTCCCATATATTCCTGAAACGTCACGCACAAGCACGTACACACATATATATTTACACATTGATATGTTAGGAATAAATGACTATTAAAATTTCTACAACAATTCCACACTTTTTATCATTCAGATTACCCATAATCACAATAATAAACAAAAAGACAAATTTTAAGTCATATCATCACACTACTCTTCATCTCTAGTTTTCGCATAACTGATCACTCTTCTTAAACATTTGTGAAAATAACATTTTGAAAGGAAAACGCTTAGGCTGTTTTGTAAGGATAGTCCCTTAAATATTTAGCAAGCAGATAAAGAATTCAACTAAAGCCGGGCTAGATAAACAATCACTGTTGTTGTACCCCAAGCATAGCTTGACCCTCAGTCACCTTAGTTAAATAAGAAATAGTGTACAGACTAGTTAGAAAAACAACAAATCATCAATCCACAGTGGTTACATCAAAATATAAAGTATAAGAAAAGTATAATAAAACCCTTCATTTCAAAACCCTCTCCTTGTACCTTATCACATAGCGGATAAGCACAGCTTTTAACCATCTGTTCATAACAAAAACATTCATAGGAAGAAGAAAAAGAAAAGAAAAACAAACACCAAATGTCTAACACATGTCACTGTAGCTTCCACTACTAGAATCATCATCATCACATTTCTTGTCATTGTCATCATCATTTGGATAAAACTGTCATTTTACCAATTTAACTGAGCTGGAAACACACAATATTGACAATCCTACCCCCGAAACCCCAAAGAGTAATCAAACAATCCATTCATTTTCCTAAAATACTTTCTAATTAATCAGTGACCAATCAAATCTCGTTGGCGTTGTTTAAGGTGAGATGTTTGGACGGTGGTGTTGCAATCTCCATCCTTGCTTGTGGAGTGGACCATAGCCTCTGTCACCTGTGAATGGAGATCTTAAGTGTTTTGTTAGTGCTGCTGGTCGTCCTTCTGGTGTGACCTGTGGAATTTTCACCATTTGTTTACTGATTGATATACATTATGAGTTCCAAATTTATTCTCAACATCTGGCCACTCCAACAACCTGCAACTCATTCAACTATTACATTAACATTCAACCCACTTTGCTCATGTCAACAACACAATATTAATACATTTTGAAACAGAATCATTCTGTTAGCTGCAATCCAATCTGACATTCTGTGAAAGGAAAATTTTAAGTTATGCTCTGCTCCATTCTCTGTAAAGAAAACAAAATGTCGAGGTTATTTTCAGATAGTAAAACTACACGTAGTTTCTTTTGTCTACTGTTCTGCCGTGACCTTCGCTGCCACATCTGCCCCGGCGTTTCCTGTTGAAACAGTCCTGCAAATACATTTACAGAAAGCAAATTTTGTTTGGGACGGCCTTTTACCCAATTAGACCCAGTGTCCTCCCAACATATATTGTCCCTTAGTAAACCATATTTGGCAATTGTTATACCATCTCCCTCTTGATGCACGACACAACTCGAGCATCAATTTAACATAACATTTAACATAGTGTTTTGATAAAGTTGGCATCAACACTAACCCAAACGTTGTCCTTCAGACAAATTTCCTCCAGACATCTTTTGCTGTCTCTGAAACAAAAATATTACATTCTTCACTTAAAGCCACATTATCATCTGCTCAACGAAGTATTTGAAGGGCAAAGGCCCTGAGCCTCACAGCGTATCCTGCTTTTCAGGCCTGTTGTTTGGTCTCTTAATTCAGTCATCTACAAACATTTTCAAAGTCATCAATTGTTTCTATCAAGTCAGGTCATGCTGTACAGACTTGGTCACTTGTCAGTCAAATAACATTCTCATCCTTCTGCCCACAATAATCCTACATTTTTAGGGCTCTCTTGATAATTTCATGTTTGACTTAGCCAATATGTCACTTTGTTGTTGCCATCAAATCTATAACATTTTCATTTATCTCAGCCCATGCCAGATTGTGATCTACAACTCCACAATTCCAATTTACACAAATACTTAAACTGATCCAGAACATAATTCAAATCAACAAAAAGTAATTAATACCAGACAGAGCTTGATGACCAATCAATTTAAAGCTCGTCCTATGTTCTGTATCATCTTTCATCGGATCCACTCACAATTATCGCTTTCTTTAAAATTTGTCAATTCCCTTAACCCATCTGTAATGATGAAACAATATACTCCCTCTTCAGGCGGAATATTAGTACCCCAAACTAATACATACAAGACCTAAAGTGCTGTCACCATCACACACACATACTAGACACTCATATCTTAACTACTCATTCTCAATGTTCGCCTTTCTTTATATTATTGCTAAAAAGATTTAAATTTTGAGTAAGATTTTAAACTTCACATTTTCTGTAGCTTTTGCCTAATTTTACATGGTCTCTTAACCAGTTCCAAAGCATTTCTGTTCATTTTTCATTAGATTTTTTTAGACAAGTCAGCTGGGTTGCTTTGTTTAATTTTCCTTATCATTATTTTGCTTCAGCTTGCTCTAGCAGGCCGGCAACAGAAAGACAGACACAGTTTACCATCCCTTCCTCCACTCAAACAGTCTCTCTCTCTTATTAACAAATAATAATTACATTAAATTAATCACTATCCTTTTACCATTAAATTTTGTTATCCAGACTTTTCTCAAATCAAAAACTGTCTTCATCTTTAGCCACCCACCATGTCAAACGACCTTCAGGAGTTAAAACATATTAGTTCAAAATCAACACTTCTATAAATTTTCTTATTCTTGCCCATGGGGCAGCCAATACATAAAAAGTTTTGTTCCTGTCTCCCATCACAAATAATGGCAATCCCCTCATGTTTCAGGTAGCTCTCGAAAGCCCCTCCCCCATAGCTCTTTATCTATAATTTTCTCTTCAGGGTGTTGTCCCCTGGCATAATTGCAGATACTTGTCACAATGAAAAACAAGCGTACGATTATGCGGTTTCTTCTGGCAAGTGGTATAGAGGAACTCACATTCTCTTGGGTCAGACTGCCGCAACTCGTCACAGCGCATCTCACCTCTCAATGCTCTGCTGACCCCAGTGGCCTCCAGTAGTCAGCGCTCAACTCTCACTACCTTTCTTGCATGTACCACACCCCCGTCCTGAGGTGCCCAATGTCCGTGACCCCCTGCGTTAGGCTGTCCCCTGGCCAGGAGAATCATCCCGTCCTTGAGTAGCCACGTACACACTGGTGACCGCTTACAAACTGGTGACCTCTCTCTCCCATCACACAATCAGTTTTCTTTAACAGAACTCAGCTGTTTTCTGGAGCTTTAGGAAAGGTACGTTCAAGAGTCACCAGAGCCATTCTGATTGCCTAATAGTGTTTACACAGGGAGACAGGTTAATAACAGCAGTATTTAATCACTAAAATCCATTAACCATCTTAAAATCATCAACCTAGCTATACATCTGTAGCCGTAGCCATCGGGCCTGTTTCAATGGTGGAGACTTAAGATAAGACAAAGAAGTTACTGGTCCTAAAATAAAATAATCAAAAATGTTATTTCTATCATTTAAGATCTGTATTATTATTTTAAAGACTTCTTTAAATTCGTTCAGTTTTACATTTAAAACATTCACAAATACAAATTGCCCTCTTAATGGCAATGATTTCTTTTACATCTCTGTGTCTGATTTTTTCAACTGAGACACTGTGCTTTTACTATAAATAGCTTATTATTACTTATGACACAGGGTCAGATAACAGCCTGTTAGCTGAAATTGACTGAGAGAGACTCTGAGGAACTCAGGATTGGTACACTGTTCTCTCATAAACTTCTAACTTCAACAAAATCATTAAACTTTATCTATCATCTTTTAACTATCCCAGCTTAAGGCATCTTTGCCAGAAATGACATTTGTTTCCAAATAAACATAATTTTATAGTTGTCTTTATTTAGACATTACAAATTTCCACTCAGATTGAGTATCTGTCGTACTGGCCGTTTACAGCCACAGCAGACATCAGATTCAGATAAGCGAGCTGTTTCATTACAGCCAATAACAAACTTATCTTTTGAAAGCAAAACATCAGCTTCTAGTTCTTTCATGGTCAACAGTTTTCAAGCTGTTTGTTTAATCAGATGCCTTTCTACACATTTTACATTTATCAACTGTTAATTCAGTAACCAACTGCTTATTTGATCTTAAATAATTATTCTAGTTCTCAATAACATTTCACATTTCATCTTAATTTTAATTGTCAAGTTCTCAATTACCATAGCTTAATATGTCTTCAAAGTTTTTTTTTTTTTCTTTTTTTTTTTTCCTAGGAGTTTATCAATCTCCAATTAGGATTCACACTAACTTTGACGAGGCTAGTACTCTCTGCTTGTGATACATCTTTTGTAGTTATTATAAATCATCCGTGAGATTTGTCTCTCTATATTACCTGAATCCTTTTCCAAAATGTTGCATTAAAACACAATCATACTTTTAGTTACCTTTCTGCAACTCCCATTTGTTGGAGTCATTAATTTTGCATCAAACTGTATTCATCAATTCACTTATAATAATTACTATTATAGATATTTTCAAAGGATTCACTTTAAGACTTCGATCTTTTGACCTTGTTTTTTTTTTTCTCTTATTCTTTCTCAGACGAAATGTTAATATCGTCACTTAAACACTGATCTACTTTCAAACCCACATTATTACCAGAAATGTGTCCCTATCACATTTTCAAACCCCTTCTCAGTGAGCATTTACAGTTACATGTTAAATGGTCCTGCTGACCACAATTTAAACACTCTCCATCTGCTCTAACTTACTGCACACCCTTGAAGCAGTGTGTTCCATTGAGGAATGCAAACAGAGCCACTGATAAGCAGTGCTCCATATTCTTTTACAGTCCACCAATGGCAGATACAACAATAGCCGAATCATCATTATTACTGGCACAACATACATTATTGATTTCCGGAATCTTTGGACATAGCTGTCTTTACATTTTACTAATTTGCTATTATCATCAACACTGATTACAGAACAAGTGCATATCTAACATCCAAAAAGCCGGGCTGAATAAGAAGACACTGCTCCTGTACTCTCGACCTTGATCGAACCCTCAGTCACTCCTCAGATATTAAATACAGACATTGTCTGCAATCATAAACACCAGGATATACATTCGTTTTTTTATAAAACTATAATTTCCAATTCCTTTCATAATAAACGAAGATGGATGGTAAATCCATTCCTTTCACTACCCCCATTAGACCCTTTAGGTTCAAAACACAATGATTGTCAAACTAAACCTAATTTCAATCATTATTTTACCATTAAAAATATAGAATTGTTCCCCATGCTTAAAACATTCTTCATGTCATGTTAATTCCTATCAATAATACAATGCCTTATTTTATTCTAAAACTGTATTTTCATACCATTTAAACAGTTAATTTGACTTCCATAAATTCTGTCAGACATTTTATTTTCATCACATATAGTTTTTTCCTACTATATTTCATCTCAATCTTCCCCTACATGCCATTTTCATTCTTTATCCTCTCCTTTCTTTTCTCAAACATGCCAGTTCCTTCATTATCTAACCAGAACATGATTGTTTGCACAATCCCCACACAAACATATCTCACACACCAACCTTCTTGTTTTTTCCCTTTTCCCTCTTCCACCAAGTTTCTCACTTACAGTTCTCTCTTTTTCTATCACTCTATCACTCTATTTCACACAGACAGCCTTATTGCTGCTTGCTACTTCAATCCTTATCGTATAACTTTAAGTTCTATAGACATCTAATGTCATGCATCCATTTACTGGATGAAGAAGTAAAAACATTATTTCTCCTGGCAGTTCGACATTTTATCTTCAAGCCAACATTTCATTATCTGTTCACATTTTTACACACATGTTGAACGCAGACACTTTTATTTCTCACTGCCCTGTTCAACTGTTCCCCGCACCACCTTTAATCTTGTGGCGCTCAATATCATACATTTCTGCCCTTAATTTTATCTCATTTGACAGAAAACCGGTGTACCAAATTTCGCAAGCTTGCTTTTGAGACATCCCCATACTGCTGCTTCTCTGTTCTCTGTGGATTTCTCTTCAACGCGCGTTTTCTTTAGTCTGTTAGGCGTCCCCAACAAACCCGATTCTTTTCTTTTAACCCAAATCGGTCGGGTTGCACTATTAGTGCCCTCCTAACTATGGTTTACCAAAAAATCTGTTACGATTGTTCTGGTTCCCCCTAATTAGCCTCAGCACCTAAAAACAAATTGCTCCGTGGTGGAACAACTCATTTTCAGGTTACCTATCTGTTTGAAATCTCTTGATCTGTCACAGTTCTCAATTAATCCCAGATTATTTATCTGCTTGAAATTTCTTGATCTGTCACAGACCTCAATTAATCTCAGATTATTTTCCCTCATATCTGTTTGAAATTTCTTGATCTATATATAGATCTCAATTAATCTCAGATTACGTACCACAGAAACAGCCCTCAGCCAATATGGTTCAGTTTCACTCTTTGAAAAATATTTTAGCCCAAAAGAAAAATATTTTAGCCGTCTCTTACCAGAGATGTCTTGAGTTGCCACGGGTTCGTTTTCATCTGATTCCAGTGGAGCTTCTCCTGGCCCTGATAGCGGTCGGCCCCTCTCTCTGAATCTTACGAGGTAGAGCTGGAACTGCTCAGTCCAGGTGGCCAAACACCGTCCGCTCTCAGGTCCAGGAGGCACTGCCAAGGAATCCCACTCTGACACCAAATGTTGTGGCAAAAACTTCTGTTAAACATCATCACTGCGTAAGAGACACTCAGAGTCAAATTAATAAAAAGAGAAATATTTATTCTTGCAAGAAGGCCCAGTCGCCATCACAGCCGTTACATTCTGTGAAGTGAGTGGCGCGCACCAGGAAGACATGAGACAGCTTTTATACTCTTTTCAAGGTTCTTGTACTTTTCCACCCAGATAAGGCCCCCACTGCTGTTCAGTTTTTCTTAAGGACACAAACTGGTACTGGAATAAACTAGCCAAACCTGACCATTCCTAAGGTCAAGACGTCCTGTCCCATATATTCCTGAAACGTCACGCACAAGCACGTACACACATATATATTTACACATTGATATGTTAGGAATAAATGACTATTAAAATTTCTACAACAATGCCTATCCTTAAAATAATTTTGTCTTTTCATGCTCATCAGGCTGGCTATCCGACACTCTCCATATGAAAGAGGAATATTAAAGGATTAGTTCACTTTTTAAAAAACTTTTGCTGATAATTTACTCACCCCCATGTCATCCAAGATGTCCATGTCTTTCTTTCTTCAGTCGAAAAGAAATGAATGATTTTGATGAAAACATTCCAGGATTTTTCTCCATATAATGGACTTCAATAGTGGCCAAAACGGTTCAAGGTCCAAATGAGTTTCGAAAATAAATAAAACAGTTAAAGTATTATTAGCACAAATGCTCGCCTCGTTCTGTCCTGAGATGCGTGTTCGTGATTCTCCTGTTCGAACTCGTTCATTAAAATGAACAAATCTTTTTTCGAGTCATTTCGTTCGTTGAATGAACAAAATGACTCGAAAAAAGACTCTTTCAAAATGAACAAATCTTTTTTCGAGTCATTTCGTTCGTTGAATGAAAAAAAATGACTCGAAAAAAGATTTGTTCATTTTAATGAACGAGTTCGAACAGGAGAATCACAAACGTACATCTCGACTGTAAAAAGGACAGAGCAAGGCGAGCATTTGTGCTAATAATACTTTAACTGTTTTATTTATTTTCGAAATGGCGCATCGTTTCGCTAGATAAGGCCCTTATTTATCGTCTGGTATCGTCATTTGTCATTTGAAGTCATTTGAAGCTGCACTGAAAACTCATTTGGACCTTGAACCGTTTTGGCCACTATTGAAGTCCATTATATGGAAAAAAATCCTGGAATGTTTTCATCAAAATCATTCATTTCTTTTCGACTGAAGAAAGAAAGACATGGACATCTTGGATGACATGGGGGTGAGTAAATTATCAGCAAAAGTTTTTTAAAAAGTGAACTAATCCTTTAATACCTATTGTCCTGCACACACGATACAGCACTGAACTGTCCCTCCAAACCCCCCACAGGCTCTCTGAGTCTGAGACTGACTTAAAATAAAGAGAAGTCGCAATTCACACTTAAATCACTCTTCTATACATTAGCATAAGGCTATTAAAGTGTTGATAATGAAGGAATTAAATGATTTAAGCTACATGTAGTGATATTTCTGTCATAAAAGTTTATTACTAATAAGTTTATTATAGAAGAGGAGGAACGGGGAGAGACCAATGAGGAAAGGATGGAACACGAGGAGAAAGCTGATGTCCTAAGCTCAAGGAAGAAGATTTCACTTAGATTAGCATTGCAAAAATGACTCCTTTAGTTTAAAGTAATTTGGGTAATTGTGGTTAAAGTAAATATTCACAATTATGGGGCCGGGGTGTAGGAGCCATTTTATACACGCACCTTTTCTTGATAGGTTGACATTGCAATTACTTATTTTAGCCACTTGGTGGGAGTGTTGCACTGGGTGTGACACGTAGCGATAGGTATATTAACAGGTGTGGCAATCAATTCGGAAAAGGTGTGGATGGTGAGGAACACACGGTTCTTACCGTAGCCTTGAGCACCCACTTCACCAACAGCACTTTATTACTTAGCACTGGGTGAAATACCATTTTATGTGAATTATCCCTTTTTTACTTTTATAATAAACGGGAACAACACCCAAAGAGAGCTAATGTTTGGACTCAGGATTTATCTGCTACGAGTTGAGAACACCATGCCATCTATTTTATATATATATATATATATATATATATATATATTATATATATATTTTTACAAAACTGCTTTTGAACGATTGGTATTATTATAGCTACAGATGTTAAGTGGTTCTGTTGGATACTATTTGTTCCTTAGTGTAAAATGGAAATGCATGGTAATTTTATTTTATAAATATAAGCAAAAAAATATATGGTGTAACATAGTTTTAGAACTAAACAAATCTGCATTAATAGCCCAAAAATAAAATTTTGTTACAGTATGTTTGTTTGGGATTTGAACGCATGTCTTCTGATTGATCGAACCGTCAGTTCTACCACTCGGCCATGTCGAAGCTCACTGAGAAAAGCCCAAACGTTTGTTTCTCCAGTGTGTGTTCGCTCAAATGAGTGAGAAAACTTTTGTCGTTAGCCTATTGTGAGTGTAGCCTACTTTACATGAATAAAAGTAGACCTTTTACAGTTTTAAAATATGATATCCTATCTGTATGACCAAAAATTACGAAGTAGGCTATAGCCTATTCAGTTATTTTAGCAGAAAAATAAATTCAAGTGAACGCGCTGCTGCGTTTGTCGAACTCTAATTCAATGGCAGAATAAAACCCCATTTTAGAATACGAACTAGGCGTGGTGTGTCAAAATACTTAATTATAAACTTCAATATTTCGTTCAAAACCACCTCAAATTAACACTTTGTGACATTTTAAAAAGCCGTGAATGTATTAAGGCCACTGGAACCAGGATCGTAACTGAAACGCGCTGCATGTTATCTCTCAATACAGGAGCAGAAGCGCCGGTTCAGATTTTATTGTTTGTTGTTTAAACGTGCGTGTTGTAGCCTATATTATATATATATATATATATATATATATATATATATATATATATATATATATATATATATTTGGTATGGTCTAATTTCTTTCTTTTTTTCGTTTTATTTTATTTTATTTTATTTAACAGAACTGTTTTTGAAGACGTAAATTCAGTCAATCTGTTGGATGAGATTTGTTCCTTAGTGTAAAATGGAAATGCAGGGTAATTATATAAAAAACATGTTTATTCGGGTTTCAAACCCTTGTCTTTGTACTGCTTAATCCTTCAGTTTTACCACTCGAACACAAGATCGGTTATTCACTAGTCAGTGTGCACACAGACGAGAGAAGCACTCTTCAATCTTCTCATTCCTCAATAGTTTAGCGTCATTGATTGCACCTAATTTATTTTCACTGACTGCGAGATAGGCCTCTTTTAAATTTTGATTCATAAAATGTTCTGCTCTAAAAGTTTGGTATATATTCTATTTAAAATGTAGGCTACTTCAACATACGTTTTGCTTTCGCTAAATGTCCCTTTGCGCCACCGGGCGGTCATTTCGCGAATGACTTTGAAATGCGACTGTTTTTTTTTTGCCGCAGCAAATCCACTGCGGCAGACGGCGCGGCGGTAATAGGCATTCTGGTTGGCAACCTACTGTAGGTGTCGTCATCGAGGGTGTTAAAAGTTTTGAATGAACTGCCTTCGTTCACATCAGCTTGTGCCTTGCTTCTCGGGATGGTATACATCATCAATCTGGCTTACACAAAAAAACACTTCGTTTTACATTCGAGGTATAGAGGGAACCAAATGTTACCAAAAGTTAAAAGTCTTTTCAGAAGACTACAGTGAACTTGCAGTAATGTTTGAATGTGCATATGTCTAGTCTGTGTTTGAAAGAATGTCTCCATTTTAGTTGGATGTATCATTTGTTTTCTTATGTTTGTAGATTATCCATTTGTTCATTCATATGTCTAGTATGAATGTGTAGTTGTATGTTCGAATCTATAGTTGATTGGTTCACTTTAAATTTAGGGCATTACCTGTAAGGTGTTCTAAAGCTCTTCTCATACACTTATATGGTTCTATTTTAAGAATATATTAAAGGGATAGTTCACCCAAAAATGGTTCAAGTTGTTCCAAACCTGCATGAGTTTCTTTCTTCTGTTGAACACAAAAGAAGATGGTTTGAAGAATGTTGGTAACCAAACAGTTGACGGCACCCATTGACTTTCAGTCATTTTTTTTTTCCTGCTATGGAAGTCAATGGGTGTCGTCAACTGTCTGGTTACCAACATTCTTCAACACATCATATTTTGTGTTCAGCAGAAGAAAGAAACTCATGCAGGTTTGGAACAACTTGAACCATTTTTGGGTGAACTATCCCTTAAATTGTTTTTAGGTGGCTCATTTAAAGGATTAGTTCACTTTAAAAAAAACTTTTGCTGATAATTTACTCACCAACCTGTCATCCAAGATGTCCATGTCTTTCTTTCTTCAGTCGAAAAGAAATTAAGGTTTTTGATGAAAACATTCCAGGATTTTTCTCCATATAATGGACTTCAATTGGACCCAAACGGTTCAAGGTCCAAATGACCGTTTCAGTGCAGGTTCAAGGGCTTTAAAGTAACACCAAGTAACTTTTCCTCTTCGGTCGCCCTACTGGTTGGAAACGAAATTGTCTATTGCCACTGTCGTAAATAATTTAGTCTACCGTCGCACGCACGCTCGCTATTTATCCAGCACCGGCTTTAGAATGAACGATGTCCACAGACAAGGTAGAGTACGTTACATGATTTCATGAAAGGATGATGTATTGCGACATCAGAAACGAAGAAAAACGAAATAATGACTATTATAGCGCTTGACGTAAAGCAGTCGCATTTTGTAGTTCTTTTTGTGCACGGGTTCCTACCCGAACCCCGAAGTTACATAGTGCCAGTAAAAGCGATACAGACCCCGTCAGGCTATGGCAGACGTGTCATTTAACTTATTTTAAGTCGATGTACAATCAAAAGGGTCTTGGAAATATATTATGAAGGTTGAAAAACTACATAGTGTTACTTTAAACGATACCAGACGATGAATAAGGGTCTTATCTAGCGAAACAATCGCCCATTTAAAAAATAAATTAAAAAGTTTAAGTTTTATAAGCACAAATGCTCGCCTTGCTCTGTTCTGTGATGCGCGTTCGTGACTCTCCTGTTTGAACTCGTTCATCAAAATGAACAAATCTTTTTCCGAGTCATTTCGTTCATTCAAGTGGCTTTAAACATTATACTTCTTAATTATCAGCAAAAGTTTTTTTAAAAAGTGAACTAATCCTTTAATGGCATAACCACTATGTTTTTATATTTATTTTTATAAATGTAGTGGCTCAGTTTTGAGCATAATGCAGTGCAAAGACAACTCTGCAAAAAGACTGTTAATGGAATGGATGTTAAAGGGCACCTATTATGCCCCTTTTTACAAGATGTGATATTGGTCGTGGGTGTCCCCAGAATGTATTTGTGAAGTTTCAGCACAAAATACCCCACAGTTAATTTATTATAACCATTTGAAAATGTCATTTTTGGGTCCTGTTTTAAAAAGAGCTGTTTTGGTGTATACCACCTTAAATGTAAAAGAGGTGCATATCCCCGCCCTGCCTTTGGATGAGGGCGTAACTTGATACCTATGGCAATATACAGTCGGTAAAAGCAGAAGCTGAGAGTGAGTGAGAGACCCGCTGTTTTATATGGCATTCAGCCGTAGGCTACATGTTTGAATCAGACCCAGATGATGAAGAGACTCCGGCAGAAGAAACACAAATGAGAATGGACCAGGACGTCTCGGAATGGTTATTTGATACATTTATGTACTTATAGAGTTGTAATCGCGTCCCCTTTGCAACTATGGATGAGCAAACACACACACAGACACACACAAACTGTGATAACGTTGGCGCAATTTTTTGAAACTACAAACACAAATAATGTGATAACGTTTGCTACGTACAAACAAAATTACATTTATGCAAGGGACCTGTTGCGTCATGTTTACATTACTTGTCGTACAGGTGCTTATGTGGCAAATGTGAGAAGATGGCTACAGAACATAAGAGTTTTAATACAATATCTTTAAAACAAATATTTATAACAGTGGGTTACACACTATACAAACAAGGTTTAAATTATGTACACAGACATCCTACGATGACGACAACAACTTTAGACACATTTTTTGTTGAATTGGCTGACATCGACTGAAATGACTAACGTTATTTGCTCAAAAATCATAAAATACACTTACTTCTTCTGGAGGTGACATTGGATCACGAACAGTAGGCAACAATTCACACTTGAGGATTAACTTTGAAGCAAGACCTGCTTTGAATTGACCCTCGTTCACAAAACAGTCAAGTCAGAAAATGATTCGCGCAAACATAAACGTATTTTGGAAGTTTAAGTTGCGCCTTTCACTGCGTTTTCAGTGGCTCTGATGTCGGAAGTAAGTGAAAACTACTATGTACATTATTACGTCCCACAACAGAACACTTATGTTTCTTAGGAGACATTACCGGCTGTCGTTGAAACAATGGAGGATGTGTACAGATCACCGAGGGCGGGGTCTATGCCAAATCCACAGTGTCAATCAAACCACGTCGTTGGGGCTTGCGCAATTCTACGTCACAAAGCGCCGAATCCCAGAACAGCTCGTTCTGAGACAGTGCTTATGATTTATTGAGATTGTAAAAAAAACCACTGGGTGGATTTTTATCATTCAAGGGTGGTTTTGCTCACACACTGCCAACACACATTTATGTTCAAACACCATGTAAAAGTGAATTTTGCATAATAGGTGCCCTTTAAGTGTGTCAGTAAATGAAATTTCTTTGGCACAACAAATATGAACAGTTTGTAATGATTTCTCAAAGTTTGTAATATGAAAAATTCTGATGTATCAAATGAATTAATTTTAATAAATATTTGTAAAGCAATTTTAGTCTTGTGTGATTGACCTAGTGAAATTAAGTTGAGAAAACGTAATGTTTTTAGGTGTTACCAATTGAAGTATTTTTTTAAAGTTGATCCAACTGTAGGAAAACTTAATACATTTAAGTTGGAATGCAGTGAAATTAAGTCAGACTAATGTAAATAATAGGATTGAATGAACTCAAATAAAGTGTGATTGACCCAGTGAAATGAAGTTGAGAAAACCTAATTTTTTTAGGTGTTACTAATTCAAAAATCTGTTTGAATGTGATATCTTTGTCATAGTAACCTTTCAATTGTTAGTTTCCACAGTCATTGCATCTGCTACACTTTATTTTGTTTAAATTTGTTTATTTCTGTTTATCTTATTTATCTGCATGAACCCTGGTTTTGTGTATAGTACTTATTAAATTAATTAACTGGATTTAACACTCTGGTCTTGTCATATTTCATAGCTATACCTTGGGTATCTCCCTACAACAGACATTCTCTACCAGGGACAGTGCAGTGCCCACAGGTGCAGCTGTTGAGACAGAATCATTTGTAATTGTAGAGGGAGACTTGAAATATCTGTTTTTCTCTTAATTATTAACACTACATCATACCAAAATGAACTAAATTAATATGATAGTTCCATTAGCATTTGCTATGAGCATTAGCCTAATATAGCCATAATGCTAATGTTTTACCATTCAGACACTGGCTCCATTCTCCCTTGCACGGCTGCTTCGCTAGCATTGTCGGATGCCGATCGCGATGTGGGAGTTAAGCATTTTGAGCCAGCGGCTCGAATTGATATGGCTCTGGCCCTGTGTCCACAGACAATTCACCTCCACTTCAGGTTAAGTTGGGGGAGAAAAGTCCTCGACCTCAAATGACCGCTCTGTGGCAAAGCTACTTGCGTCACTCCAGTCGCTCTCCATTTTAGAGTCTGACAGCAGCTGTCAATTAATCCATCACTGCGGGTCTCAGGGTCTTTCTTTTTTTTTTTTTTACTTACGAGGAGTTTCCGTGGGTGTCTGGATTGTGCTGGAGGCTGGTCGCTTCTTTCCGTCCCCAGAGTCCATTTGAAACACCACTGCTAGCGATTGCCGCTGCTTACTAATGGCTGCCGTACGGATGTAAGCCCAAGTAGACGAGAACCCGCATGACGTCACATTTTGTGAATTTTCGCACCAATACGGACCCGACTCCTCCACACACAATTGAGCCTACAGGCTGATAGAGGCAACCGTGGTGGACAGACAAGGTGTCATTCTTTCTATTACATTATGGTTGGCTCATAAATGTACAAATGAAAACTCTATCTTAAAGATTTTTTTAAGTAAAAAGTTACACATAGCCCCTTTAACATTAACTCAAAGTTAAACACAATGATAGGATATTCACACATTTAATTCATACATCAAATGATTGTTTATAAATGGTTTTTATTTACACAGTTGTAATGATATATAATTTGTAATGATATATAATTTGAAGTTAAAGATTAAAAAAGTTAACATATGATCATTTTAAAAGGAAAGTTAAACAAAAAAGTGAAGCCAAAGATGTCAGGAAAGAAAATGCTGTATGCGAAGGAGCTCTTAGTGCAGGCAGTAGAAGAAGTGAGAGCAGGAGCAAGCTTGAGGGCCACAGCAAAAAAATACGGCATTCCCCACACCACTCTACAAGAGTACAAAAAAGAAAATATTCACACAACCCTCATCCTAATTCGGCCCTGACACCCCCAGAGGAAGAGGCCCTTATTTCTTTTCTTTTTTGGATGGCGAATCATGGCTTCCCAGTTACAAAATTCCTAGTAAAAATACTTGTAACTGGGATCATAAAGGAGAGTGGCAGAACAGACAGCACCACTGTCAATTTAGAGAAGGGGCCAAGTGATGTCTGGTGGTCCAGGTTTAAGGCCCGCCATCCGGAACTGACCTCACGGACGGCAGATTCCCAGGATAGAGCCAGAGTCCATGGTGCTACACTAGAGGCCATTGAGTTTTTTTTTCAAATATATATATATGAGGCCCTCTATCTGATGCACGTTTTGGATGAAAAGCTACACCTCATCTACAACTGTGACGAAACTTTGGGGACAAGCCTGGGTCCAGGGAAAAGGTCCTGTGCAAGACTGGGAGGAAACACACATATACCAGCAGCAGAACACGACCGGGAGCACATCACAGTCCACTGCTGTGTGAATGCAGCCGGATACAGCTTTCCACCCTTCATAATTTACCCCGGCTGCCTTCCGAGCAATGCATATAGGCTGGATGGGCCTCCCAACGCCCTCTATGGCATCCAGGATAAGGGGTACATAAATTCGGATCTATTCCTGAAATGGCTACGCTATTTTATCTAGTATGCACCTAAGGAGAGACCACTAGTATGAATCATGGATCAACACGAGACACATGTTTCAAAAAATGTAATCATGTACTGTAGGGAAAATAAGGTTGAAATTATCTGCCGCCCACATCACACACATCCTTCAGCCCCTGGATATTGCGGTCTCTTCTCCACCATGGCTTCCAGGCTGGGTCTGGTACGAGGCGATCTTGTGGTGGGGAAGAAGCAGTTCTCTTCTCTCCTCAAAAGTGTTTGTTTGCTGTGACAGCCCAAACCATCAAGGCTGGGTTACGCAAGGCTGGAATCTTTCCTTTGTCCAGGGGTGCTGTGGACACAACCCAGGTAATTTTAACATTAATACAATGATAATTCATCCTCTAAGCTACATGCTTTTCTTTTTAAGTTTGCTAATGAGTCTTACAAATGTTTTACTTTCTTAGGTGGTGAGACTGCTCCCATCTGCAGATCCACCCAGCACTCATGCCACTCCTTTAGTCACTCCCTCCACCACTCAAACACCTTGCCCTACCTGCAAAAGAGTGACTCCTAAAAATTTCCTGGTGGCAGCAGGTGTAATCCCCGAGAGTCTGGCTAACGTCCTCATGAGCCTCGCCCTGGAGAGGAAGGAGAAAGTGAGGCGACGTGTTCCGTTGTCAGCCCGTGTCATCACCAGCGACCAGTATTTCGACCTGCTGGTAGAAAAAGAAGCCGAGGAGAAAGAAAAGGAAGAAAAGAAAACGGAAGGAATATGGCAAAGGAGGAGGAAAAAAGTTGAGCCCAGGAGGCCAAAAAGCTAAAAAAGCAGACTCCTCGGACTGAAGAGGATGGAGAACACTGCGCTCTCTGCAAAAACACCATCGATGAATGGGTCCAGTGTGATCTGTGCCATTTGTGGTTCCACTTGGAGTGCGCAGGGGTGGAGGAAGTGCCAGACACTGACTGGCTTTGCCATAAATGTTGTCTGTCCACATAAAAAAAAAACACATGTTATACACACACCCACACAATGTAAATAGTGCACACAGAAAATGTTTAATGTCTAGTTTTGGTATTTTTTAATCAGTTTATAGTTAAATGTAAATAGTTTTAAGGTTAAACACGCACAAGCACCCTGATCATTTATGTTCTTGAGTTTTTTAATTGGATAATCATAAAAAAAAAAATTAAATCAATGCAAATTGTTGTCCTCCTTTGTCTTCAGAAAGTTATGGTTATTCACGTTTCGCGTGGATTCATGCTTAACTCACATGCCATAATTAATATCATGACACAATCATGCCTAACTTGCCTGGTCCTCTAGCTTATTAAAGCAGCAATTAACTTACATTTTAATCAAATAAAAAGGTACTCACTTTTCTTATTCATTTAAATGATGTTTTCTTAATCAGTTAAATGTCTATTTTTTCGGTTGAAATCAAATAATGAGTGCTGTCTGTACGGAACACCATTATAAGTTTGTGCACATTTTCATATTAAAAAGTGTTTGGGGTTTTTCAGAATACCAAAATTTCATTAGTTGATTGATACCAATACCAGTACATTTCATAGTTTTTCGTTTGTTCCTATTTTTTAGTAATGAACTTCTAATTTACAGTAGAACCTCAGCTGCCATTTTCCCCAGCATTTAAACCAACCAAACAAACCACACTAACACCATCAAGACCTGAAGAGTATAACATTCTTGATGCATCATTAAGACCAGCACCTCTTGGGACATCCAGAAGAATGGTAAATGCAAAACATAATTTGAAACTTAGTTTTTACCTTTATTTGAATGAATCAATATTGATTCTCCCAGATCACCTCCTGAGCCTACTCACTCAGAGAAGCATCAGCATAGAGAGTGAGATGCTGGCGATGAGGAGCTCAACAGCAGCCCTGTATGAACTCTATGCTCGTGCCCTGGGTGATGGGACTAGTCAGCGAGTGGAGGAGATGAGAATTGATGTGTGTGGCACTATGGAGGAACTCCTGTCTCTTGAAGAAAAAATTAAAGAGGAGACATTTCGGAATAGAGTGGTATGTTAATATGGAAGCTATCCGTGAAATGCCAAAAAAGTGTTAGAATTAAAGGTGCCCTAGAATGTGAAATTGAATTTATGTTGGCATAGTTAAATAACAAGAGTTCAGTACATGGACATGACATACAGTGAGTCTCAAACACCATTGTTTTCTCCTTCTTATTTAAATCTCGTTTTTAAAAAACACCCTTGAAAAACAGGCGAATCTCCACATAATACCGACTGTGACGCAACAGTCGGGGATCACGCCTCCAAAGATTTGCATATCCCAGCCCTCAATGCCAGGCGGAACTGCGCAGCCGAGTCATCGGAACAAGCGAGGATCAGAGAGAAAATGGCAGATCATGAAAATAAATGCTATGTTCCAGGCTGTGCAGGGAATGTGAGGACTTTTCATACCCTTCCCACAGAAAAGAAATGTCAACAGGCGTGGTTGATGTTTATATATAATCGGATACCGCAACAGTTTAATTCGAAGTTGTTAGTTTGCTCTGCCCATTTCACCACGGACTTATTTACCTGGGACAATATCAAGCCTCTCTTAGCGTCTTAAACTGAAGAAGGGGGTAATTCCAACTATATTCCCGCAACCGGTAAGTAGTGATTTTATTAAAGATAATTTAAACTGTGTTAGATCCAGCGCAAGATCCTAGTACAGTAATAGCAAACTCCAAGTAACGAGCATAGCTGCTACATAACTAACGTTAAATAGGCTAATTCTCAGTGAATAAACTATAGCCTACAGAAAGCGGTCAAAGAACAATCCACACAGCGCGAGTTTATCTCTCTTGCCAAACTCGTTATGAAATCAATGAAGCTGTTACACTGCACAACGAAGCTCTTACTGTATGTAGGCTACATCGTTTGCATTGGTGAAAGCATGAGAGAGAGAAACTGCGTTGTCTCGCGATCAACAGACTGTCATCTGCTTGCTCAATGCTCATCACAGCAACATTTTATGTGATGGAAATAGATTTAAATACTTTAAAGGGGGGGGGGGGGGGGGGGGTGAAATGCTGTTTCATGCATAGTGACTTTTTTACACTGTTAAAGAGTTGGGTTCCCATGCTAAACATGGACAAAGTTTCAAAACTGAAGTTGTAAGTTTGATGGAGTATTTCTGTTCCAAAAATACTCCTTCCGGTTTGTCACAAGTTTCGGAAAGTTTTTTTCGAGTATGGTTCTGTGTAGGGCTGACTTCTAATAGTCGAGGATTCGACGATTCGATTCGGAGAGGTCTGATTCGACTATGAACCTCATAGTCGAATAGTAGGGGGTCTGTTCACATATCGCGTCTTTTGCGCGCTCAAGTTCGTTATTTCAAAATAGGCGCGCGGTATGCGAATGAGCAGCACACTACATGCCTGTAACGTCCGGACCACATTTGTTAGCATTTACGGATTTATTGACTCACAATGGCTTCTAAAAAATCATCAAAAGTGTGGGAGTATTTCGAGAAATTTAAAGATGACCCAAAGAAAGTTAATTGCAAGTTGTGCCAGCAGCTTCTTTCATATCACACGACGACGACCGACAACCGACATGGTGTAGCTATCATTTGAAACGGGTAAGGCTTGTTAACTTTACAAACAAAAAACAAACAAACAGTTCTACCACTCTTTTGTCAATACAGACATAAACCCTATATTATTATTATTATTATAATTTTGGGGAAGACGCGTGCGTATTAATGAGTAGCCTATTCTAGCACACACACGCAAGGTCTCTCGCGTTCTCCCTCTGTCCTGCGCGCGTGTAATTAATGCGGACTTTAGCACACACACGCAAGGTCTCTCTCTCTCTCTCCCTCCCTCTGTCTTGCGCGTATTCAACGAAACCTATATATAAAAATACATATATGTTAACGATGAAATACGGGACAAATCATAATTTTTTTCATAATAGCCTAAGTCGGGACACTAAAATTAGAGTTGGAATATGTCCCGGGAAAAACGGGACGTCTGGTGACCCTACCTATGTGTGATATGTTTTGTTCATCTGGCTTTAAATGAATAAAAGGTATTTGTTACACACCATGTTTTTCTTTTAATTTTTTTTAGCTCTTTTGTTTGAAATGGAAAAAATCTAGCTGCTATCTAAAAAAAAAAAAAAAGGTTCGACTATCAGTCGACTATGGCAAAATCTAACGAATCAGATTCGACTATGAAAATCCTTCGTCGAAAACAGCCCTAGTTCTGTGTGACGTCAGGTGGGGCGGAATTTCCTTTTACGGTCTTAAGAGCACTCCTCCCGTAAGGGCGCGCGCAGCTGTAGCCTAGTGCGTGCGAGAGATCAGAGCGCTGGGCTTTGCTGCGCTGCAATAAAAAAATGGCACCAAAAAAGTGTGTTTTTGGTTGCCAGGGCAAGACAACACTGCACAAATTTCCAAAGAACCCAGCGTTAAGGGACCTGTGGATGGATTTTGTTTTTCCAGAGCAGCAACGGAGTTGTGCAAGTGTTCTTGTTTGTTCCCTTCATTTCGACGGTAATAGTTGTATAAACAAAGCCCAGTTCGACGCCGGATTTGCAGATCGCCTAATACTTAAAGATGGAGCAGTCCCAACGATAAAGGTTCACGGTCGTGCGTTGGAACCGCATGCGGTGAGTAAAACTGCTTCAAATGTCTGTGTGTTGTTAACTATCGGCGTGTACCGTTAAGCACAGCAAGTAAACAACATGATCACGTACAGTTAATGTATCGATGGAGCATGCGATGTATGGTGTGTGTGTGTGTTTGTGTGTTTAAATACATTTGTTTAGCTGGCCACTGTAGGTGTCAGTTTGTTTATTGTAAAAATAAATCATGTCCTCATAAACCACGAGTCTGTCTGTTTACAACCAGTGTTGCCAGATTGGGTGGGTTCCCGCCCAATTGGGCGGTTTTGAATTTGATTGTGCGGGTAAAAAAGGGTTTGGGCGGGTGGACAAAATTTGGGCTGGTTTGGGGTCAGTTCGGCGGTTTTCAAACATCTACTTATTAAAGTCTAATTGGTTAAAAAACTAAGCTAAAGTGTGCATGTGCTGTCATCATGACAAACACACATGCCCATGCAGAGTCAGCTGGCGTTGGTGTTGACGTCACCGATGAGCACGCACGCACTTATAGCCAATCAGCGATCAGCAGGCAGACGCGATTTAGAGCGGTAACTTGAAGGTAGCTGTATTATTCTAGTGATGATCGATAATGCCAAAGTGACCTATATATACAGTAAGATGTATCTACAGTAAAGAGTAAGATAGTGATCAACTCTAAAAACGTACACATGTGGTGGGAGATGACTCGATGGTTAACTCTGAGAGGAGAGCAAAGTTCAGTTGAAATACTTGAATTGGAATCGAATATGGGACGACTCCTTTCCATGTGCACTAACCAGCCTAACCAGACATCTGCAACGTTTACACCGTCCAGACTGCATTGAACTCTCCTGTCCCTGACAGCTGCTGAAAAAGGTTTGATCAACAATGAATCAGTTTTGACTGCTAAATTCTGCATTATGTTCTACAATGTGTAACAGCTACTTCTGAGGGTTAAAGTCATCGGTACATTTCTTGATTGCCGTTTTGACAGTGTCCACCTGGACATTTTAGTCATATTTGCTAATTCTTCTTAATTATTGCCCTGTTTTGATCCGTTTTCCTGGGAAATTTATTTATTTTTTATTGTATTTTATCATCGTTATTTTGTTTTAAGGAGATAAAAATGGTGCTTATCGACCTTGAATGACATGGCAATACAATTATAGCACATTTTTTTGGCAGTAAAATTTTGGGCGGTTTTTTCTCGGAGTGGGCGGTTTTTGGTGAGCTTTTGGGCTGGAAATCACCGTCCAAATCTGGCAACACTGTTTACAACACACGCAAAAGCTTCGCGCGCTCCCGCCCACACGGCACGCCTCCACCCGCTCGGCTTTTTCCGGAAAGACTCGGTACAGCCTGTCTTTCTTTTATAAATATAATAAAACTAAAGACTTTTTGGAGATATGAAGGATTCAATTACTAGATAGGTACTCACGATTAACATGAGATTGAGTGAAACTGAGTGTTTCACCCCCCCTTTAAAAACATCTCACGATTCGTTAATCTCGATAGCTGTAATAGTTAAAACGTATATTACAGCTGTAATAAAAGTATTCGAGAGAGTTTCACATGTCATATTTCATATGCAAGCATGTCAGCCAATCACAGCAGTGGCCGGTTCTCACAGCAGACACGCCCCTTCAAACAGAGTGTTCAAATGAGAGACTAAAATCAGGCTAGGAAAAATGCCTTTTATTTCTAAATTATGACTATTTTTGATCTAAAAAACATACTAACATTATAAGGGCAACCCAGGAAACATTATAAAATAATTTAAAAAAAAAAACATTCTAGGGCACCTTTAAGTTTAATAACAAAAGTTATTACCATTTTTAAAATGTATTTCATCTAGACACACCATTTAAGTCTTGTTGGAGGTCCAAACCCTGGGGAAAACACCCGGCGGGTGATGCTGGCACTGGCCTCCTACAGTGTTTGGAAGGAGTTTAGTCTGAAGGGGAAGAAAGGGAAGAGACCACTGCAAAACTTGAACCACTAATCCTAAAAAACTCACTATTGCATTTATTTGTTTCCTGCATTTGAGCCATAGTAAATACAATTACTGGATTTATAGTATATTTACATGATTAATATAATGAAACCATATTTTAAATAAATTATATTGACCAGCTGAATCTAACATTGCATTTCTACAAATGTAAAAGTCAAATAAAAAAAAAATGATGTGAAATTAATTCTATAAAACTGAAATATACTTTTCATTTTGCAGCAGCAGGACCAGAGAAAATGTGTGCAGCAGCATGATGACGATGATGAAACAGACCAATAAGACTTTTTGGTTCATTAGAAATTTTCAGTGGTTTTCATTTTTTTCCTTAAGCCTGGTTCACACGGGACGATTTTAAAATTGTCGGCCGATTTTCCAAACCTGAGAGACCCCACACACGGCGATAAAAAATCACTGGTCTAACAGTTTTGGTCGTACAGTGTGTGGTGCGCAGCCACACGGCAAAATCAACACATCACACACGAACCGATTTGACTCCCGAGCATTCCCAGGTCAGACGGAAAATCTCGCGAAATCCCTCGAGATCAAACGTGACTTCAGAGTAAACTATTATGGCGGACAAAGAGGATGCAGTGGCGATAGTTTAAACTATTAGAGAAAACATCCACCGGACTCTCTGGTGCGCCATGCCACCGGCTGTTTTGATTTTGTTTGTTTGTCTTCCTCTGCGCCTCGTCACCTCGCTTTCTGATTGGCTACACGCCACAGTCCACAGGCTGCGTGCTCGTTCGTCCTCGGGGGACACCACACATGAGGAGAAATCGGGCCAAAACAATCCAACATGTTGGATATCCCGATTTGAGATCGGAGCGGTCCAGACGTCCTTCCGAGCAGACGAGAGCAGTCTTAACACACCACACACGGCAGGAATATCTGATCAGATTATTTTACGATAATCGGAGCATCCTTAAGATGTCGGAAGGGGAAAATCGGGGCTAAAATCGGCCTAATTATCCTGCCGTGTGAACCAGGCTTTAAAGGATAATTTCGGTATTTAGCACTTTTGAGTCTATTTTCTAGTTTGTTTTGGATGAACTAGAGTGGTGGACACAGAAATGTTGACGATTGGGTCCTATCTCGACTTTTTGACTCTTTTAGAATCGCCTCTGAGCGCTTCAGAGTGGCTGTCTATCGGCATGCACAAACATGTCCTTAAAACAACCCTTAACGTTCGTCTTCAAAACTGTGCAACTCACTGAGTGGTTAGTTGTGTTCGTTGATGTTCCAAAACAAGTAGCGTAGCGAAAAACAGTTTCTGTCGTGTTTTATTGCACGAGTTATTGCAATGAGTCCTCCAAAAGAAATCATCCGATTTTTACAAAATGCCAAATAAAACAATGCTTTCAGAAAGGACAGAGATAAAGGGCGAGGGGGAGACACAATCAAATGTAATCTGATTGAGTGGTCTGATTGAATGGTCTGTATTAGATATTGAATGCCTGGGACTGCAGACTGATCTCATGAAACTGCGTATGTATGACAGGCTAATTCGTATTTCCATTTTTGGCTTGCTATCAACACGCATAATCGCTTTTCAGCGTGTTTATGAACGCCGTTGACTTAACGTTACATTACTGTATATATAAATATATGACCTACCCCAACCCCGTCCCTAAACCTACCCGTCACTGGGGTTAATACCATTAATAAGTGTTCCCCTACCATCCTAGAAAGAAAAATATCGCTCCCCAAGATGTATATCAAAATTTGGCTTTAATTCGCTCGGATTTTTAACGGCGTGTACATACACGCGGAATCACTCGGACATAACGGCGTAGATATACGCGGATAGCTCAAAATGCGTATAAATAACACGCCACTTGACTTGAAAGTGGCGTGTATGTTTACGCAAAAGTCATGATGTCATGTTGGGGACTGAACGTTTGGCAATCCCCTGAAATGTCATTTATTTTAATTTGCCTGTATCGTCCTACATCTACCATTGCTTTTTATGATAATTTACATAAACTGTTAAAACAATGTCAAGAAAGAAATAAGCTAATTTGAATGGGTGATTTGGTCCAACTCGCATCACTCAATCCTCTCAGACGCAAAATGACTTAATGTTTACAAACAGACCGGAAAGGATAACAAAACCATACAATTTATTAACAGGATTATCTGACCATAATATAACAGTACTGGGAAGGAAACTCACCAAAAAAAAAAAAACACAACCACAGTGAAACAATATCATCTGAGTATTCCTAAAAATGATATGGAGAAATTCAGATCTGTTTTAAATGATATCGACTGGACTGAACTTTTGGCTATTGAAGATATAGAAAACAGTTGCAATCTGTTTTCAAACACTGTTAATAGTATAATATCCTCATATAGCAGAAGAATGACACAGACAAGACGGAAAAATTCTCCACCTTGGCTTAATGAGGCTCTCTGGAAACAGATGAGAGACAGAGATTCCTCACTAAAGACTGCACTTAAGTCAGGACTCAGAAGTGACTGGTATAGTTATACATCCCTCAGAAATAGAGTAGTAAGGAACATAAGGAAAGCCAAAGCAGATTTCTATATAAAAGTAATTGATGATGCAAAGGGAGATGGGAAATTAATCTGGAACAATCTTAATAAATTAATTGGGAAAGATACTCAGCAAATTATCCTATTTTAATTTTTGTGGGAATGCATTCAAATGGATGAAATCATACTTAACTGACAGAAAAAAAAGCACACGCATTAACAACACTCAATCTACATATCTAAACTGTAAAATAGGGTGTCCCTCAAGGATCTATACTGGGCCCCCTTCTGTTCAGTCTCTATATAAATGACCTGCCCACTGTTTGTCCATCTGTACATTTACACATGTATGCAGATGACACAGTCCTCTATGTAGATGCTAAAAATAAACAACAACCTGCACACCAACTGACTGAGGCCATGAGTAAGGTATCCATATGGCTAATTAATTCATGCTTACACCTGAACATAAGAAAACATTATGTATGTATTTTACAAAACAAACTACTGTGACTTATGACCCTGAGGTAATTGTTAACCAACAGAAGGTTAGAGTGGTATCTGAATTTAAATATCTGGGAATCATATTAGACTCACAACTCTCATTTAAAAAGCATACAAAAAAGGTTGCCAATATCGTTAAATTGAACCTGGCACATTTTAAGCATATAAGATCATACCTATCAATGAAGGCCGCAAAGCTCTTCTTGCATGATCTTTTCACATTTTTCCTACTGTTGGTCGCAAGCAAATAAAACAACATTGAAACCATTGGAGTCACTTTATAAACAGACATTAAAGACATTGGGCCGTAAGGGAAATAGCTATCATCATTGTCACATAATCAAAAACACAACATGCTTAGCTTTGAAAATTTCAGACACTTGCTGATGCCTGTCTTGTCTTTAAGGTAGTCCGTGGCCACCACTGTGCCACTTTATAAAACAGAAAGATAAGGCCAATAGAGTAACCAGAGCAACCACCAGAGGGGACTGCATAGTTCAATTTAGACAAAGTAGGATTGGAAACGCAGCCTTTTCTGTCAGAGCTACATTTTTTTGGAATAGTCTGCCCAATGAGTTAAGGGAGTGTAATAGTCTCTCCTAATTAAAAAACAGCTTAAATCTTGGATTAGGGACAATTAACCATACACCCAATACTTAAGTCCATGAACATACTTTTTAAAAAATGTTTATGCTTATATTGTTTTAAAATTCCTGCTGTATTTATTAAATTGCTACTGTATTTATTAAATGTATAATGTATTTTTATTGACTTTTGTATTTTAGGGTGCCTGTTAAGACCTGGCTAGGGACAACAGATGGAAACTAGCACTTGTAGCTAACTCTGGCTTGTTCACAGCATGTAACTTGTTTGTTGATCAATGAGCATGGTCAATATCAAATAAAACAAAAAATGACAAAAATTAAATGAAAAAATAGAGGGGACAGAGCCTTTGCGATTGCTGGCTCTAGGCATCCGGTTTACATCAGAGCTGCTCAATCTTTAACTGTTTTTAAATCTTCTCTTAAAGGAACACTCCACCGTTTTTTGAAATAGGGCTTATTCACATTCTTTCCTACATTTAGATATGTGTGCAAATGCATTTTTGTCTCAGTGCATGCATTGTTTTAGTTTGACAGGGTCGGCGCTAGCTTAGCTTAGCTCAATGAATGGAATCCTTTGTTGCCAGCTAGCATGTCCTGAGTAAAAGTGATTAAAAAAAATAAACAAACCCACGTAATTACTTCTTGTGGCCTGCACGGCGCGCGCGCACTCTCACGTCTTCAAACAACACGAGAGCGGTCCTGCTCTCTCTCCCTCGCGCATATTAATCAAATCAATTGACACGATAGTAAGACCGCAGTTTCACGTGGAGCATTTGGATATTTTTAGAGATTAAAGAGATACAAGCAGTGCGAGTTATTCGTGTGTTGCAGTTTGGCTGGTGGTTATGTATGTTGCCCGCATACCGCCTCCCATGGCCGAAACTGGTATTACAACACCTGTCGGGCCGGGGCTAGTAATGCTAATGCTAATTTAGGTTGATATCTCTGCAACACTAAAAATTTTGGATATTTTTACCTCAATTATTACACATGGCCAAAAAAAAACCTTTTTTTTTCTTTCGTTTTTAATTCATTTTGAGCTTCTGTCATGAATGTGTGGTTTGTTCTTTATCTTGTGTATTGTTCAGCACTTTGGTCTGCCCTGTTTGCTGTTTTTAAATGTGCTATATAAATAAATACAAACTTGAAACTTGATTTTGGGCTACTGCAATCCATCCTTAGGTCGTCGTTATCGATTACCAAAGATTAAAAATAATCGATATAAATCAATATAATAATCGATATAAATCTCCTTTGTTCCGAGTGCAATTAGACTACTAAATAAGTCTTAAAGGTATTTATTAAGGTTTTTATATTTATTCTAGATTTTATGAATTTATTGTATTTGAAATTCTTAATGTGTATTGCTATTGCTATTATGATGTATTGTATGTGGCAGTTTGTGTCTGTTTATCTGTGCTGCACCCAAATTGCCCATAAGGGATCTTAATAAAGCTTGACTTGACTTGACTTTCAGGGGTACTCTATTAGAACATGGACATTTGGAGGAACATGAGCAATTTGGAGCTCCATGTGAACATTGATGGTTTGCCTCTCTACAAGAGTTCAACAACTCAATTCTGGCCTATTCTTGGAACTGTGCAAAACTTGGTGCAGGAAGAACCTGTGACAATAGGTTTATTTTGTGACGCTGGTAAACCTAGCTCACTGGATGAGTATCTCAAAGACTTCATCTGTGAAATAAAATAATTAGGCAATGGTTTTGAATTTGAGGGAGTCAATTTAACACTACAGCTTACCTCAATGGTTTTTGACGCACCTGCACGGGCATTTCTGAAAAAGGTGAAAGGACACACAGGCTACTATGGGTGCGAAAAGTGCATTCAAGATGGCTTGTACCTGGAGAACAGGATGACCTTCCCTAGAAATGACATGCCTCTTAGAAATACAGAGTTTCTGAAATAAAACTGATTCAGATCACCACCATGGCACCTCACCTCTGGAAGAAACCTCCCTGGACATGCACTGTAAAAAAAAAAAAACTTTAAAAAAACGGTAATTTTATGGCAGCAGGGGCGCCAGAAAATGTCTGTTAAAAAACGGAAAAATACTGTCAGGAAAAAAACTGTTTTGTACCATTGTAACACTGACAACAACAGTGATGATGAAAGTCACATGATCATTCAAAGCTCATTACAAGCAGCTTTTCCACATGAGAGTTAATACTAATATATAGAAACTGCACAGTGTCATTTGCAGAAACATTAAACAGCATCATGGTAACACATGAAATTTTAAAAATGCAATAAACATTAGTTTAACAACATTAAATGTAACATAAAACCCTAATATACATAACTGATTCGAGAAAAAAAAAACTAAGAAAACTATGAAGAAAAATAGTTATTTCAACAAAAACACATCAAATGTGAAGTGTCACGCAGGGAATTGTGGGAATGTCAATTTACGGTTTTTCCCTGTAAATTATACAATGAGTTCTTTTTCACTTTCAAAAACTGTAAATATAATGGTATTTAGTACGGAAATACTATTATTTAACCTTAAAACTCACTTTAAACACCCACATACTTAATGATCTTCAAGGAAAACATGTTAAATGACTGCTGATTTCTGCAGTTATACCTTCTTTTCTGTGTTTTCTAATTTAACAGAAAAAATCTGTAAAATATTACGGAATATGTTATGTAAAATTACACACAACCCTGTAAAAATGCAGACAATTTCCTTTAAAAAAAAACGTAAAATAGATGTAAAACCAAAATACAAGCAATTACCTGTAAATTCAATAGTGGACCTTTAAATTACAGCAAATATCTGTAAAATAACAGGCATTCACTGTATAATGACAAAACGGCAAAATTCTGTAAAAAAATACAGACTATTACCTGTAAATTTACATTTTTTTTTTACAGTGTGGTCTCTGGATTCCCCCTAAGTCACTGTGCTGACAGAAAGGTTGGTTGGTGGCCAGAAAAATTTTCCCATGGAATTTGCACGCAAACCAAGGTCACTGAGGGAAATAGATTGATGGAAGGCGACCAAGTTCAGACAGTTTTTATTGTATGCTAAAAGATCTCCTCGACGCAGAGGTGTACAAAAACTTCCTGTTGTTTTTTGTGGGAATTTTCATCCTGAGCAATAACAGCCTAATTGGGGATCACGTTGAATATGCCAATGATATTCTGCGACTTTTTGTCACACACTTTGGACAGCTATATGGCCCCAAAATCCTGTCCTTCAACGTCCACTCTCTTGTACATCTTGCAGAAGATGAAAAACACCACGGCGAACTCAACAAACTTCAGCGCTTTCAAGTTCGAGGATCACCTGCACAAGCTGAAGAGACTCCTGTGGAAGAACCTTCTTACAATTTGACTTAATGGACATGTAGGTTACATGTCCATTAAGTCAAATTGTAAGAAGGTTCTCTGAAATGCAAAGCTGCAGCAAAGAAACAACCCAAAAATCCTCAGAAGATATATATATATATATATCTTTCTTTTTACACATGTGCTTTTTGTTTTGTATATTTGAATCATGCATATGAACAACTGAAATTTAAGAAGTGTCTTTAAACATCATGGGGCTCTAGGTTGTTGCAGAAAAAAAAAGAAACATGTACCTGATAGTGGAGTTGTTTTTACACAATTGTTTTCAACAACAATAATAATAATAAATATTTCTGGAGCATAGAGGGATTTCTGAAGAATCATGTGACACTGAAGAGAGTAATGCTGAAAAATAAAGCATTAATAAATTTCATTTTAAATATATTCCAACAGAAAACCGTTATTTTAAATTGTTTTTAAATCTATATTTTAAATCCCAATAAGCTTAAGCCCAAAGCAGTTGCCTATAAAATTAGAGGTGGGCGATATGAGCAAAATCTTATATCATAGTCTTTTTTGATAAACATTAAAGGGGGGGTGAAACACTCCGTTTCACTCAATCTCATGTTAATCTTGAGTACCTATAGAGTAGTATTGCATCCTTCATATCTCCAAAAAGTCTTTAAGTTTATTATATTTATAAAAGAAATATAGGCTGTACCGAGTCTTTCCGGAAAAACCCGAGCGGGTGGAGGCGTGCCGTGTGGGCGGGAGCGCGCGAAGTTTTGCGTGTGTTGTAAACAGACAGACTCGTGGTTTATGAGGACATGATTTAGTTTTACAATAAACAAACTGACACTTACAGTGGCCAGCTAAACAAATGTATTTAAACACACAAACACACACACACCATACATCGCATGCTCCATCGTTACGTGATCATGTTGTTTACTTGCTGTGCTTACACGCCGATAGTTAACAACACACAGACATTTGAAGCAGTTTTACTCACCGCCTGCGGTTCCAACGCACGACCGTGAACCTTTATCGTTGGGACTGCTCCATCTTTAAGTATTAGGCGATCTGCAAATCCGGCGTCGAACTGAGCCTATAACTATAACCGTCGAAATGAAGGGAACAAACAAGCACACTTGCACAACTCCGTTGCTGCTCTGGAAAAACAAAATCCATCCACAGGTCCCTTAACGCTGGGTTCTTTGGAAATTTGTGCAGTGTTGTCTTGCCCTGGCAACCAAAAACACACTTTTTGGGTGCCATTTTTTTTTATTGCAGCGCAGCCGAGCCCAGCGCTCTGATGGGCATAAGTGTACTCTCGCACGCACTAGGCTACAGCTGCGCGCGCCCTTACGGGAGAATTGCCCTTAAGACCGTATAAGGAATTTCCGCCCACTCTGACGACACAATGGGCCGTATTCGAAAAAAACTTTCCGAAACTTGTGACAAACCGGAAGGGGTATTTTTGGAACAGAAATACTCCATCAAACTTACAACTTAATTTTTGAAACTTTGTCCATGTGTAGCATGGGAATCCAACTCTAACAGTGTAAAAAACTCACTATGCATGAAACAGCATTTCACCCCCCCCCCCCCCCCCTTTAATAGCATTAATGTAGGAGGAGACGAGTCAGCATTAAACATTAATAACAACAGCAGGTAAATTTGGATGCTGTCAGTTTCAGACTGACTGAACGGACCCATTATACTTGTTTTCTTTCTGTTTACTCTTTAAATCACTTATAACTCTGAAGGATTACAAATTTATTAAAAGGTTTAATTTAGGTTCCAATACAATAGTACATAAACTGAGAAATATTCTGAACATTGAATGTAGCATTTAAGGGTGGAATGTAAATGATATCAGCGGTGAAACAAGAGAATGTGGCAAATCCTATTTCTCTCTATTGTGAGTTAAATGAGTCAGATCACTGAAACTCTCACCTTTTGTTCTGCAACTGGCCTTCGGAGCCCCTGGCCCAGACGTTGAATAGTTATGCTAATTGGATTAGCAATGCAATAGAGTGTTATGCTGATTGGGTCAAGCCAGATAACCTGCCTAACCTGTTTACACTTGATAGAATGAACTCCTCCCCCTTGTAAGGTATATGAACAGTCTGCATTTTACTTTAGATCAGACTTGGGTACGATTTTGGACGAAGCAGACTACAGCAAATAAAGAATCCTGCTTTAAAAGATACACCCGAGTCTCCTGGTCTTCGCTCTTCTGAGTTTCTACACTTTAGAAGAAATTATTATCCTACAACTCATTACTGTGTTTATTGCCACACAAGATAAAAATGAATACAATTAGTACTGTCATAATTTAAAATGCAGTAAACGGTTAAACATTTCTTTGTTTTATACATGGACTTGTTATTATAAAAACAGCTTTGATCATTTTTTTTGTTGCCAAAATCTAAAAAAAAAAAAAATTATATGGTGTAACTCTCGAGCATAGTTCAATAAATTACAACTTTTATAATTTAACCTTTTACATTTACATCAATGTATTTTTAAAACTGTGAAATTCATAAAATGGATCTAAGCAGGACCAATTAATTGGCTTATAACAATAGCAGAACTCTTTTTGGTGAAACCCCTTTTACAATATTCCATAAAAAACTATGCTTTAAAAGTTCTGTATAGAACCGTAATGGTGGTATTATTAACTTTCTTATTATATATATATATATTTTTTATGTTAGTTTATGAATTTAATGCTTCTTAAATGACAGTTCTAAAACAAGAGTATAAGAGTACTGTTTACGTTTACTGAATACTGTGGTGAATGTCTATATTACTGATTTAGCAAAAATGATGGACCAAACAAAACGGATACAAATAGTGGTTTAACTTTTATTTTTTAGAATAAAAATACAATTTAATAACAGGAATAAACACTGGGTAACAGGAATGAACGCTGGGCTGTGTGCATGTGTTTACTTTGTGATAATGGTACTTCACAACATGAGGTGAAAAGAGAAAGAAGGAGAGAGAGAAGAGAGTGAGGGAATAAAATACAAAAAAGGTAGGAAAAGAGAGGGTTGCATGTATCTCGCTCCTTCCCTTGCAGCTGGCACCTGCATAGTACGGGTTCTGTCCACTATCTACAAAACATAAGACAAAACGTTTTAGTGTTAATAAACTAACTGTGGTGGACTGGCCCCCTGTTAGTATGGTACTCGCATTGTAAAACTAATGTTAATCATAAAATGTGTACAATTTAAGTAATTTTAATTGTAAAACTCATATATCATTGAATAGTGTTATATCAGACAACGGATGCTCCATTTCACACACAGCAGGGAGACAAGCCCAGCTAATGTTACTAATTTGAGATTAATTTATTCCACGTACCTTTGCCCAAATCCACAACACTATCTAGTTAGTTGATAATAACTAAGGCCACAGCTTACTTTATCTATTTATTTCCCGGTGGTTTCCATATAAAAATACTGTGGGAAATGAGAGAACGCGAAACGTTAACTAAGAAAAGCATTAAGCAAAGCTAAAGTTCAAATTTCGATGGCGTAGCTAACTTGACGTCTCAGTTGACTTACTAACTTAATACGACTTAATTTACTAAATTAACTTTATACAATTAAACGTTGACTGTTCGTTCAAATTTGCGCGCTCAAACCTAGACGCGAGTCTGCTCCAGCTAAGTTACACAAACATGACAACAGAACAACTAACGCTAATTTAAATCATAATTTTAAATAATATTTTATTAAACTAAAACAATGCACTATCATATATAAAAACAGTCATCAAGTTGACAAAGTTTGACATTTAAACACTTACCGTCGAATCCATTGAATGAGACCACGGAGGAGATGAGAGAGCTCAGATGACGCAGTGGGCTCCTTGCACATAGCAACCTGACATCATATCCGCAACGGGTAAATACGGCTCGCTCTCTTCCTGTTTGAAGGCGTACATACACAACGTAGACATTTTCCGCCTCATACTAGAAAACAGTACAACATTATAACACGCATATTCTGTCAGCCCGGGGTTGTTTATTAGCCTAATGTAAGCTAGCAAACTAACGTAAGCCATAAAGTTTGAGATATATAGACTTACCTTCATATCCGTGGATATATGAAGAGGCATACATTTTAAACCCATTCTCTCTAATTTGCTGGTAGGTGATTTGGAGGAGGACTTACAAAGGCGATATACGTCCGTTATTGTAAGTTTCGGCAACTCTTGTAAACATCTCATCTCATAGTGTAGAATAGCGCCGGAAAAGACGAGGCCGCATTTCCGGTAAGGAAGTAGTTACGTGCAAGGAGCCCATTGCAGCGTGGAAAAGACGGAATTCACAGTTTCTTGTAATAGCTCCGCAGTTTTTTCCACAGTAAAAATCTAAATATTGTATTATATATTTAAGTATTATATTGTTAAATATCACATTTAAAGCATGTGTAAATAATGTAATTCACTGTGAAATGTTACAGTTAGCCTATTTCTTGCGAAATCCTGGAAATATTTTACAGTGTACCTTACCTATCATGCAGAAATTCTTGGCTCTCCTTCTCAAGACCAAACGTTGTTTTTTATTGAAATCTTTGGGATATTCGCCCTCAATAAGATATTTCCTCATTCTGTGTACTTGGCAAAATCCATAATGCAAAGATAGCATCGAAACTTTCCTATAATAAAAGCAATCATTCAAATGGATGCACACACAACGTTCTCATTGGATGTTGGAGATCACTCATGTGATCTGCGTGCATGATATGGTAAACCGTTAGATCATTCGGGGAAAAAAGTGAACAAACATTCATACACAGCACTTTTTTTAAATGCATTTATTTATTCAATATTTTGACTACATTGAATTTAAATTATTATGCGACAAGCAAATAAGTAAGGGATAATGTATAGCGAGGCGTTTGTCATAGCGAATACAACCCCGACAGGCTGATTTAATGCTTAAATTACAGCTTTGATCACAGGAATAAATTACACTTTAAAATATATTAAAATAGACATTTTAAATTGTCATAATATTTAACAATACTGTTTTTTAAAATATATATATTTTGTATAAAAATGAATGCACCCTTGGTGAGCAGAAGACTTCTTTTAAAAACATTTGACTGGTAAATATAAAATGCTTACCAAGGCTGCATTTATTTGAGTAAAAATACAGTAAGAACGGTAATATTGTGAAATATTTTTACATTCCTGTATGTCTGTTGCTGTTCATCTCATCCCAAAATGATTTCTACTGTAAGAAGCTGAGGAGTTCAGACATCACCAGAGTGAATTTGGAGAACATCACATTCCTTCTGGGTTAAATAGAGGAGGGTAACAGAATTCTGTGACCTTTAAAATAGCCTTCTCATATTTGGTGACCCTATACTGTATGTCTGTAACTGTTCATGTCAGTCAAAATGATTTCTACTGTACGAAGCTGAGGAGTTCAGCGGGAACCGATGCTTCTTCGTGGCAAGTTATGTTTGATTAAACTTCACAAAAAAAGTTCATTCACACATTCTGGGTGAAATAGAGGTGGGTAAAATAATTCATTAACTTTTAAAACAATTTTGTTACAGCCATTCTGGGTGGAATTATTACTGTAATAGTTTTGGCTTTGTTTTGAAAAATCAACCAGACCTCTATATAGTTTCCCATGCAAAAAAAAAAAAAAAAAACATACAAAAGGAATAAAGTTTGACTCCAAATGGAGCAGATTTATTCACAACAAACTGAAAACACAGCAAAACTCAGTATAAAATAACAAACTGTAAAAAGAAAAAACACAGCAGAACCCAATATAAAACACAGTAAAACTATTTACAAGAAAAAAATAGCTATATTTGTTCATGTCCTAATACCACTAATGGCTGTCATGCCACTCCTGGAAACAGTTTTTCTTCGAGGTGAGGCACAGAGGGACCTGACACTTCCGGCAATGAATGGGGGTTTTTACTCTTTGGATGCCAGCCTCCTGGCATCTCCTGCAGTACCGCCGTCCTTGTGTGGCATCACTCCCATAATATATAGGCATGCAGGTGGGCGGCGGTGGTGGTGGTGGTGGTGTGGTGGTGGTGGTGGTGGAGCTGGAGCTGCTGAGGCCTCAGCAAAACTCAACATTTCTGCAGCCAACCTCTCCCTAAATGTTTTCTGTGTGAGAGGCTTTGTTAGTGTGGGCTCGTTCCTCATCTTGAACAGCTCCTTGTGAAGAAGGAAACTGTTCACCACCGCGATGTCGATAAAATGGTAAAAGAAAGTCTTGTACCACTTCATTGTCTTATGATGCACAGTGTAATAGCCTATCAAGGCGTCAGATACATCAACACCACCCATGTTTTTGTTGTAGTCCACAACAGCGTCTGGAATAGGGATGGACTTTGTTTGCCACACACCAGCCTCTTTCACCTTCCTCTCGACTGTACATCCACTAAAAGCTTCATGGATAGTGGAGCACATGGTCACCTCCCGGGTGTCCATCCACTTTACAAAAAGAAGCTTGTCCTCTCTTATCCACCGCATATCTCCCCGGGCAGCCTTTTTGTGGAGTTCGTTTTGTGTGGTTTGTGGAAGACCAATGTTATTTCGTCTGATGGTCCCACAACAACCAATGTGTTTCATGTACAAGTCCAGAAATAGGTCAGGGCTACTATAAAAATTATCTACGAACAAATTATAGCCCCCACCAAGCAGTTGAAATGGCAAAAGGTCCATGACTGAAGTGTAGCTGAGACCATGGCCTGTGGTGACCGCACTCTTGCCGGCGTACACAAAAAAATTCCACGTGTATGCAGATGATGCATCAGCCAGCACAAAGAGTTTGTAGCCCCACTTTATGGGTTTGTCCTTCATGTACTGTTTCATGCTGATGCGGGCCTTGGATGCGACCATCCTCTCATCTATGCTAATGTTTTTATAGGGATGGAAGTTGGCTTGGCAGGCAGTCACTATCTCAGTGTAGAGAGGCTTGATCTTGAAAAGCCTGTCATACTGATCTGTGTTCCTCTTCCGCTCATTATCCTCGTCTTCTTCTGGGTTACTCAAATGCAGGGACCACAAGATGGCTTCAAAGCGGCCCCGTGACATCTTTTCACTTGGGAAGTGGAAGTTGTATGGCCATGTCTTCCGCCAGTAGTCTGATCTGTGATGCACCTGAACGAGACCTGTATAAATTATGATGGCCATGAAAATGTAAAATTCCTTTGCTGTTAGCGCCTTCCATACAAACTTCATCCCAGCCTTTACTCGCTTAGCAGCATTGGAATTGGTATTGTCAATAATTGTCCTGACCACAGACACACTGAAAAACAGCTGGAACAGGGTGAGGGGAGACCATGATGCTGTCGTATCAAAGGTGGGGCCTGGGGTCCTGGCTGGCATGAACCTGGGCGGGTCAGGTTTGTTGTCCTTCTCCTCTTTATTGTGCCACAACTGCTCTTGGTCTCTTGAAGTGGCAGACCTACTCCGGCCGCGCTTAGGTCTTGGAGACTTCTGCAGTGCTTTCCCCTTTCTTTTCGGAAGGCTTTCTTGAGGCACATCAGAATCAGATGAGGTGGGGGTTGTGCTTGATGGCTGTGGTTGAGGTGTTGATGTGCTTGCCTGTAGCGGAGTTGCAGAAGCTCGTCGGGTGGTGCGGCGTGGTCCTGATAGCTGGGGCAGAGGTGTTGATGGCGCTGGCTGGGTCCGTTGGGGTTGGGCTGGTGCAGAGCCAGCAGAAGATGAAGGCCGCTCGTAATCTTCATCATCACTGTGAAACAAAGAAGGAAGAAAAACTATAAAGATATATTCATGGATTGGCACTGATTTTGAACAGAAATGATTCACTGTAACTGAAAACTCTAGTAACATTTTATTGTGGTTTATAATATATTATAAGAGAAATAACCCACTGTAACTGAAAACCCTGAGAAATAACCCACTGTAAAACCAACTGTAAACCCTGAGAAATAACCCACTGTAACTGAAAACTCTAGTAACATTTTATAGAGGTCTATAACATATTATAAGAGAAATAACCCACTGTAACTGAAAACTCTACTAATGTTTTATAGAGGTTTATAACATATTATAAGAGAAATAACCCACTGTAACTGTAAACCCTGAGAAATAACCCACTGTAACTGTAAACCCTGAGAAATAACCCACTGTAACTGTAAACCCTGAGAAATAACCCATTCTAACTGAAAACTCTACTAATGTTTTATAGAGGTTTATAACATATTATAAGAGAAATAACTCACTGTAACTGAAAACCCTGAGAAATAACTCACTGTAACTGAAAACCCTACTAATGTTTTATAGAGGTTTATAACATATTATAAGAGAAATAACCCACTGTAACTGTAAACCTGAGAAATAACCCACTGTAACTGTAAACCCTGAGAAATAACCCACTGTAACTGAAAACTCTAGTAACATTTTATAGAGGTCTATAACATATTATAAGAGAAATAACCCACTGTAACTGTAAACCCTGAGAAATAACCCACTCTAACTGAAAACTCTACTAATGTTTTATAGAGGTTTATAACATATTATAAGAGAAATAACCCACTGTAACTGTAAACACTAGTACATCTTGTTGTGGTAAACATGCTTGTACTGGGAAAGTAAGCAAACAATCCAGTTTGAGTTTGTGTATTCACCCATTCATTAGTGTAAAATGACCTATTCCCTAATAGGCTAGCTAGAAAATCGGTCCTTTTACACTAATAACAGTGGAACAGCTCCATAATTTGATACCAACACGATAAGTAAATGATATCAAAACGTATTTTACATACCTTTCCGATGTTGGAAGTCTATAATCAGGGTCACTGTCGTCCGATATTCCCTCAGCAACAAAGAGATCTTCATCGTCCGATGAAGAGTCAACGGCAATGACCGGAGCTTCGTCGTCCGCCTGGATCATTTCCAGTGCTTTGGCGATCGACATCTTCTGACATTTCCTCTCGCCCATTATTTCTTCAAGAAATAAAAAGGAATGGCTCGATAATCAAGATTTACCCATTTAAACAAACAGACAAAAAAAACTAACAAACTTAAGTAAACTAGCTATAAAATAGGATTTTATTTTATTATGTAATAGACAGACAGGTAAATGGTCTTATGAACATATCGAAGTATTTTCTTGCATATTGTAAGATATGCCAGTGCAAGTTGCTTCCAGTTAAAACAGCTCAAACATGCATTTTATTCTGGGACTAGACTTAAGCCTCGTCTGTGAAAAGTAAACGGAAGGTTATTTATTATTTCCGTGTCAAATTTGGTATTTATACCACATTTATCTGTGTTGTTCATAAGCTGAACATTGACTCGTGTAATAACCTTGCACACTGATGTTTTTATCAGCCACTGCCCGCATGACCCTCCTCACACACTCTCCTGGATTGGTCCCACCAATAAGGCTGAGATGGTGTGTCTGGAAGAGATTTGTTTTTTTGGCTTGCAGGTAACCAAAAGTAATAGTGTACTCATTATGCCGTAAATTGTTTTTAGCATTTTTACTCCGTTTTACTTCCTTCTCAAAATCACCTAGGGATGAAATGTTAACGGAATTAGGAAATCAAAATGTCATAATTTATTGCAGTTATAATCAAAAAATATCCAGCCATATATTGAACTTTACCAGTTGTGAAAAAAAAACACATATTTTTCGTGTGATCCAGTTTTCCTCATCAGGGAGTTCTCCTTTTTTTGCCCGTTTTGTCTGATTGGTTGGGGGCCAATAACTATATTGTTGCTGACATTTGTACAGAAAGTCAAAAGCTAGCTTTTACCTGATTTGGTCAATTGAAAATTGCAAGATTATATTATTAATGTGGGTTGGACTTGTGAAAGGTTATACCTCATCTTCATAGGTCCAACACTCCGCTACAATTGACCTATGGCTAAGCCACGCCCCCTCCACTCACTCGGACAAACAGTCAACATTCGGTGACAGGCGCTATGGCAGATGTCACAGTCGGAGACATTTCACAGGAGGCAATTGATGATTTTTGGAGACAGAAAGATTATATATCATCTCAAAGTCACCAAAAGGGTCTTAACTACGCATTGTAGGGTTATATCAATAATTTTATTGTTGAGAAGGTCGATGTTGAAGAGGAGTGAAAAGCAGGGCCGGCTTTGCCGACAGGCGACACAGGCGGCCGCCTGGGGCGCCATCTGCTGGACGGGCGCAAAATTGCATAATAAAAAAAAAGAAGTTAATTAAATGTTATAAAAGCTGTGCACACGCTGTACACTTTTACTGTGCACTGTCCACACACTGCTTTTACTAGATTATACAATCCTCTGACTGACAGGCAGCTGTCAAACTCACGAGCGTTGCTCAGCAACCGGGAGTGGCGCGAAAACATCTGACAGCTGGTTTTAGCGCTTTAAATGTGCTTTAAACGCCCCTTAGTGGTTGTAGGCTATAAAGGATCATATATTATATAATCTTTTATTATGAAAAGAACACCCAAGCCATCGGGATCGGCTTTCCGAAAACGAAGGAAGGAGGAGGCAAGAAAAACGGGCCCAAAGCAGAGGTATGTAGACTATCAAGCTCACAGTCACAGCCAGTGGTTAAAAGGGGCTCCGGCACATAAGCCTGCCAGTAGCGCAAAAAATGGGTATATTACCGGTATGTCTAGCGGAGTAGGCGCCCTCATAACATTTCATCATAGAATTTTGACAGGGGACCCCCCTCCAATAATATCGCGAGCGGGCGCGGGCGCCGTGAGCGCTGAGCGAACAGGCACGAGTAGTGAGTTGTCGTCGAAATAGATGGATAAAGCTAAAAAGCGGCCGGGGGCTAAAATAGAAATAGCCCATTCGTTTTGTTTTGCTTAATCGGCGGCGCTGGGTTAGTGCTGGTTTAATGCATTGGTCAAAAAAAAAGTCAGCGTTAGATTTTTTACTGACACCGCATGAAACGCGTAGATCAGCGGCCCATTAGTTGTTTTCTTGATTGACACTGGGCTGGCCCAATCACATCTGTGAAGTATAGAAAAATACTCTTTCTATTAGTATAGAAATTAGTACAAAACTTATGAAAGTTTCCTTTATTTTTCAGTGCATTGTTTTACAATATATGAGTATTATCATGTGATTAATATTATAACTATTATTATGTAATGTAGACAGACACTAACTAAAAGAGGTTTGGATTTTTCTTTGTTTAATTTGAACACTGAATATGGGTTGGAGCTTTTAATTTTGAACTCTCAAAGTGCACCAGATTGATGAGTTTAACATTAAAATGCACAATTTTCTTACGGGGGAGCATGCCCCCGAACCCCCCTAGTCTTGTAGTAGCCTAAAGCCCCGTTCACACTACACGCGACTTTGTCGCTGCAGGTCGCCAGTGGCTGCGATGGAGGGCGTTCCCACTACTGGTTGCCTAGTAATGTTTGTGAGTGACATTCCCGGATGTTACTCTATGTTAGACAACAAATATGTTTTCTTGCCGCTACAAACACACATTTTGGAAGGAAAAGTCTAAATATAAATGGAATCAGTACATAAAATGCATAATATTAAAGATGACCGAGAAACAGTGAGTGTTCTTTGCCATCGCGGCTATGTAACTGCTGCAAACGGGCAAATACCGGTCTATCTGGGTTCCCGAAACCATCCAGGCACGGAGTCAGTACGGTGAATACCACTGTATGATACACGGAGATATATCATACATTATAGGACAGTTTCTGACTGCTAAAATTAGCTTCTTGTTCAACTTGCCTTGGTCAGACTCAGCACTGAAGATTGACGCGCTCCACTGACTTCACTCTTATTGGTTGTCGCTCCCGAAAGTCGCTCTTCATTTGCATAAAGTTAAACAGATCTCAACTTTGTCGCGCGACAGACATGCCCCATCTAGTCGCCAACGGTCGCTGTCGCGCGTGTCGCCGGAATTCGCCCGCTCACCATTGAAATGAATGGTATCGCGTCGCTTGGTCGCGTGTAGTGTGAACGGGGCTTAATAGATTAGTAATAATAGTAGCTAGTGGTGGTAGTATTGTCATTTATCTACTACAAGTTACATGGTCAGATAAAATGTATTTGTACAATGCAACTATGTAGGATGATTGAAATACCCTTGAACGTTCTTTGTAGCATTTGTATAAACAATTTATTACAGTTCAAGTCATAATTTGCTTGTTGAAGTTTTGAAATGACTATAAGAGCATTTTTGTTTAGTTAAATAAACACTCATTATTTTTAAGGGGGGGGGGGGCGCAAAAATCAACCTCGCCTAGGGCAACCAAAGGGCTAGAGCCGGTGTAGCAGTCGATTCTGGTCCCTACAGGAATTTGTGTTCCCCCTCAAAGAAGCATGTCTGCGCATGCGTAGCAGATGCATCAAAGCACAACTGGAAGTACGGAAAGCGTCGATAAATATTAGCTAGATTGAAATGACAGAGCAGGAAAAACTCGCTTATACTAATAACTTTTTTTTATTAAAAAATAGTACTTTTTTAACCTTTTGGTTTCGCGTACATCCAGGGGCCCGTTCTTCGTACGTCGCTAACTCAGTTAGCTGGATTTGATTGTTGGCGATTTGGCATGATCTTGGATTGTTTAGTTCTTCGACGCTCATCCTAGACTTGCTGTCATAGCAACAGCTGCGCTAGCTTGAACCTGCTCGCGAGCAGGCTTATTTCATGTTAACAGGATTAGATTGAGGCTTCATAAGCGGAGCTGATACGGGAAGTCTTCTAACGCAGCGCATACTTTTTGAGAGATATCGTTTTTCTCATGACTCGTGAGGATGTCATTTACATCATTAATTTGTTGGAAACGTATAAATGTTCGACTCGTCGGAGTCGGGCTTTAATAACAGTGCAGGCAAGGCAAGTTACTATTGCGATTCTTATCCAGATTAGTAATATTATATCAAAATTTAAAAGGCAGTTGACTGATTAAAATCTCTTAGATGGTGTGTGACTATGTTCCATAACAAATAAGGCCAAGATCTGTGAATGGCTCAAGAATTTTCAGAGATTTATGCACATTATTTGAACGTGGTAAGGACAAATATAAATATCAAGCTCACTGTATTACATGTCATACACTTATGCTTATCCTAACATAACAGAATTTTTCCATTAAACAGGTTATTATAGCAGGATCCTGCTTGGAGACAGGTGTTTTATGACCCCATTCCCTGACCCAAACCCCAGACCAGTTACAATGCAGCTCTAGCCAGGACAGGGGCACACAATGAAGTGAACTTTAGCCAACTAAAGTATCTGAAAAGTCTAAGGGTTGCACCTGACAGGGGCCTGTGACATGGCATGGGCCATATTACACAACATTGCACCATCAGAAAAAATATAAAACATTTCATTAATGTTTAATAAAAGACAAGACAAATATGCTTAGTTCTTTGAGTTTTATTTTAATTGTTCTTTGTAAAGAAAAGTGATCAAGTCATCTTTTGCCTGCAAATAATATATTGTACTCTGTGTGAAATAATATATTAGCACTTACTCTGAAGTTCTTATGAAGCAACTCTATCTCTAGTGCTAGTTTTTTTTTCTTTAAGTTGTCAAGTATTTTCACAATACTCTGTTTTCTAGGGGTAGGGGTAAACCTGTCAAACACATGGCTTATGCATCAAAAATTAAAAGGAAAAGTACAACACTGCCCACCTCTGTATCACTGCTTTGTGCGGACTCTTCTGTAGATGTGGACTCCTACAACTCATATTGCATTCAGAAATAAAAGGTAGGGCCTACTCAAGTGTAAATTAAGTAAAGTTATTTATGCACTTAAAGATACCTGAGAGGGTTTCTTCACTGTCCTGTGCATTGGGGGGAAAATGGGCATTACAGAGTGTTGTACTTTCTTCCCTTTTGATGTAACGTTAGAAAAAGTCCATTTACTGCACATGCTTCAGCCACTTGCTTGGGAACACATAAAATTGTTGGTGTATTGTTTAAAACTGCACAAAAGAGGAAAACACAATTGCATTACAATGAAGTACACTGGGGGGAAATGTGATCAATAACTCATGGCTAAATATTTTTTTTTTTACATTAACTATGTAGTTTCACAGTCACACATGTAGACTTTCACAAGTCAAAGCAATTCATTACTAGGTTTAACAGCTGATATGACTGGACAGCCATTTGGATTATAGGCTTACTTAATTTAATGCAGCAACAAATTATTTTACAGTGTACTAGTATCATTTAAAGCTCATTTACCAGCAGTGAAGGTGTTGCTGCTTCTGGCTGTGGGTCTGAGGAAGAGCTGAACCCAGGGATGCCCTCTACAAGGTTCACATTTAACCCAAGGGCCAGCTCTTCTGCCTGGGTATAATGTGGGGGTGCAGGACCACCACCTGTTTGTTTTTCTTTTCTTTTTATTTCTCAGCCTTTTTCTTGGTTGCTTTTATAAACAGGCAAACATTTATTAACAGTGCCTTTTTAAAAGAGATTAGTATAAGTACAAATTACTATTATGTAGAATAATAGTACTTCACTTTTACTTGTTCCTATGTTCTAGTAGTGGGTGGTGACTCTGACATTACAATGAACAAAGTTATTAATTATTTAGAAATTATTAAAATATAAAAAATATACTGTAATAAGTGATAAAAACATCTAACTACAAACTTAATTTGTCTGCTACTTTTTGCCAGCCCGCTCTCCTGGCTTTTGCACACTTTGAGGTGTTCCCTGGCGTTTTAATTAAGTTTTCAAATTCAGCATATCCTTCAAGCAATAACTCTTCCTCTTCTGTGGAGAAAAAAAACTGAGCGCGGTCTTTGGCCACTGTGATCAGCAAATAGCAGCGTTGCTGATCAATGTTTCTACTATCGATACATATCCCCTTTTAACCCAGCGCATGAACGCGTAATTATCTCGGATAACTCAATCCATCGATACTAATCATAACCGGCAGGAGTGTTCGAAGAACCCACTTAGCCGGATCATGATTAGCACGATGATATTATCTTGGATGTCTCATTTGATATCGGATGTTTTAAGCAACGTACGAAGAACGGACCCCAGTTGTGCTTCTTGTCGTATTCAATCATAGACATATACACTAGACGTCACCTTGGCTACAGCAGTTCATTGGAACGATTGCGTCAATAGAGCCGCCATCTTTGAACAGGGGAGCCCCTTCTCTTTATGCATCAGCGTCAATGTATAGGCAAAGGTCTAACGGAAATAAAATCACCATAAATCGTCATAAATGCGATTTTCTAGTTTTGTGGTTCGTTCCAACAGTCAGACATGTATTTATCATCGAGTCCAGAGAAATTTATTAAAAAAATTTTTTTTTAAAAAACATTCTTCCTAGTTCAGATTTCGTTCGTGAACATCCATACGCAGCACAAAAGTCCGGCATCATCCATGAATTTGAAGTACAGGCAGAGATAGCAGCATTATCTAGATACTTCCTATGACAAGACCCCTGTTCCAAGATGGCGGCGGTTTTGACGCATGCTTAGAACCCCCAGGTGACGTCTAGTGTATATGTCTATGGTATTCAATTCTGGTGATACGTATGGTAACCTGATGGTAAAGCGGCAACTACCAGAGGTGGAAAGTAACGAATAACATTTACTCGCGTTACGTAATTGAGTAGTTTTTTTGTGTACTTCCTACTTTTTCAAGTAGTTTTTAAAATCTGTACTTTTACTTTTACTTAAGTACGTTTTGTTTGAAGTATTGTACTTCGCTACATTTGAAATCATATCCGTTACTGAGTAAAAAATAATACAAGGGAGAAAAAAAAACACACTCCGGAAATTACTGCATTGGTTGAAGGGCGGGAGAACAAACGCGCAAGAATGGTGAAGCAGACACAGCTGAAGCTGAAAGCGAAGCGCCCTCGAATTCTTATGAAGCGAATTATTATGGGCAGTATGAAAATAGTTTGTAGGAAAAAAAGCGTGGTTGTCCTCGAGGATAGATATCCAATTTGCAAAAAAATGTGGACACAAAAGGAGGACACCATCCCTCCTGCAGATAAAGGTATGTCCCGATTATATTATAACTTAAGCCCGAATGACTTACGTTATGCTGAGGGAATCCCGGAATCCAGTCATGAAAATGGAATTATTCACTTAACGCAAATGTCACGTAAAACATACAAAATAATGGATGGATGTCATGAGTACATGGAAAGTAGAACTGTGCAATAAATCCAATCGCGACATGGTCTTTGAATATTTAAGCACAAAAATACTGCAAATATATAACCATATTTGTTCTGCTGAGCTGCGCCGCTTTGTCTACTACATACTCAAGTACGCGTGACGTTCATGGTGTTTTCAGCGTCTCACAAACAATTTGATGATATGAATACATTAACATTTCCAGAGCTGGTCTGAGAGCACGCCTAATGAGCATTTTCATAATTTTATTTGAGAAAAAACATGTCAAATACACTATGAAACACCTTTTTACACTTAAGACCTTTGGTCTTCACTACAACCCGTCAAAATAAAAGTTCGGTTTTACTAGGAGACATTGAGGAATATACTATTGTAGGCATACAATAGAACATAGTCTACTTCTCAAAATAATAATAACAACAGTAATAATACATTTTATTTAAACATTATTTAAAGGAGTATATTTTTGTCCATGGTTTGATTTAATAAATCTGTTTTTGTAGCGCTTCCCCAAAAATAAAAGGACACAAGTTTAAATTTACATTTAATAACCACCGTTTTTGATAATATATTTGGATTAAATCATAAAAAGAAAAATAAATTTTCTGAATAAAATACATTTCATAGGACAATATTATTCTTAAACATTTTAATAATGTTAATTAATGTTAAAAATAAGTTGTTAATCTAATTCATTATCAATTATCGAATTTAATTGATTAGACGTTTTATTGAAATTTTAATAAACAAAACAAACAAAGTTTGTTTTAATTAAAAGCATTTGTTAAACCAAAAAAAAAACCGTTTCATTACTTTAACTGTCATTTTAACTGATGATAATAATAACCATAATTTAATAATACAGATTATTTAATAATTGATTAACACTGTAAACTGTGATATTTTCTGAGACGTTACCCCCCCCCCCCCCCTTAAAAAAAAGTAACTCAGTAACTTTTACTCTGAGTAAATTTTAAATGAGCTACTTTTTACTTTTACTTGAGTAGATTTTTAGACCGGTAATTTTACTTGTACTTAAGTAAAATTTCATTGAAGTAGTAGCCTAGTACTTTTACTTGAGTAGAATATTTTATTACTCTTTCCACCTCTGGCAACTACGCACGATGTGTAGTATGATTGCGTAAAGGGAATAGGAATTCCGGAAGGGAACAGAATCGACTGCTACACCGGCCGAGATGGTCCTCACTGCAGAACATGAAATCCACGGGGAGGAGTCGGATCTAGATCCGACTCCTCCCACCTTACATACCTAAACCTACCCAGCTCCACCCCTTATCCCTAAACCCACCCCTAAACCTACCCAGCTCCACCCCTTATCCCTAAACCCACCCCTAAACCTACCCAACCCCACCCCTTAATCTGGATCCGACTCCGCCCCCCGGACCTCGTGTACTGCAATGAGGTGCTACTCGACCGGCCCTGGTGAAAAGGCTACATGTTTTGCTAAAAAAAAAAAAAAAAAAGTTCCCCAGTTGTTTTGGTAGAAAGTTGTCTCAAATGTTGTGCTTCAATATGTAATTAATGACAATACTAATTATTCATACACAATTGTAACAATAAATGCAATTGAGGTATGAAAAGAAGATTTCTAAATCACTACAATGAATATAATATAACAATAAACATTATGTCTCAAAAGTGCAAAATACTGGTACATATACAAATGGCACATACATTACTGTCTTTAATTGCACAGACATAAATGATTCAACTGCCTGGATGGCTGAAAACCACCAAAAAAAAGAAAGAAAGAATAACATTTGGCCGAGAAGGGGTTAAATCGCGGAGCGCATGCTGGTGTGGCGTGATCAAAGTTAAAGCCTACGATGCGCACAGCCAAAATAAAACACGGTGAAATCGCTCTTAAACACCATCAAAGATATGAGAAAGTGAAACTATCATGTAGTCTAAATTTGGTTTGGTTATTTATCTCCAGGATTGCATACATCGATAGGCAAAGTAAAGCGCAAGCAATAGTACACACATACTACATTAATCTAAGCAAGGAAAAGACAACAATATTTACATAGACTCACATTCTCATGGACGCATGAAGCAGAACTGAAGAATAGAGATATTTCCCTCTAGATTCCGGATCGGAGATGGAGCGAGTGTCTCGAGATATATCCAGCTGCAGACCCGCAGCACCACCAGTTTCAGAACCCCAGCGCCAGAACCGGAAGTGAGGGAGGGGCGGAATTATTATTGTTGCATTATAGTTATTTTTGCAAGAATGTAAGGACAAAATGGGCCTGAGAGTGAGTTCCTCATTTGATACATTGTAAGTTAAATTCATACAGGATTGTTGTGATAAATAGGGGTGAATTGGTTATTTGTTGTATATTTATTGTTTCTTTTAAAACAATGCCGAATTTTCTCTCTTTTTTAGATTTTTGACATTATTATTTTACATAAAGAAAAATGCATGCTGCACATGTTCTTGTGAAATAAAGTATATTTTATATAAAATGCCCATACGTTTTTTTTTTTATTTGTATTAAACAATCAATATCAGGCATTACACATTCATATTAACAACACATAGCCTACCTTCAATATCAAAACAATTTAAGATTTTGTAAACACAATAAATAAATAGAACAAAATATCACAGAGGTCTAATCAGTTATCAAATTGTGTATAATTTTGAAAACCTCCAAGGCTTGTCTTGTTTTTATATCTTTCTAATGGCGCTTTTCCACTGCATGGTACGGTACGGTTCGGTTCGGTACGGCACGCTTTGGCGCTTTTCCACTGCATGGTACGGTACGGTTCGGTTCGGTACGGCTCACTTGTGGTGCTTTTCCACTGCATGGTACGGTACGGTACGGTGCGCTTCGGCGCGCTTAAATGGTACCTGATCTGTTGAGGTTCCAAGCGTACCGTACCGGTACTAAAATGTGACATGAAACACTGCAGATCACTGATTGGTCAGACAGACAGAATCGTCACTACCAGCGTCATTGGATTTGCGACACGAGACCGCTATACAGAGTCATATAACCAGTAGACAACAGCCAACACGGTAGCACCTGTGTTTACTTACTTGAAAAAAAAAGAAGAGATCAACACTTTAAAAAGGAAATGGCTGAATCATGGTCGAGGTGCAGACGTTCCTCTCGTTGGTTGCCTAGGAGCGGGTCCAGCGAGAGCTGGATGGGGCAAAACAGAATGAAAAAGTGTTCCAAGAAGTAGCAGCTAGCTCAGCTCTAGCCGCACACGGCTATCACCGGACCTACAAACAGTGTAACGATCAGTCCCACCCACTTTGAATGGGTACTAACTGCAGTGGAAAAGCAACCGAGCTAGCGAACCGAACCGTGCCGTACCGAGTCGTACCACGCAGTGGAAAAGCGAAGCCGAACCGAACCGTTCCGCGCCGAATCGAACCGTACCGTACCGAGCGTACCATGCAGTGGAAAAGCGCCAAAAGCTTTCTTATACAGAATTAACTCCTTAATTTAAACCAAAAACAAAGGTCTTACCTTCATAAATCTACACTTATGTATAAACTGCTTAGCTAAAACAATTAAACTGTTTGTAAGTTTCAAGCATTATTTTCACCATCATGATTAGGAAATAACTCTCATAATGCAACGGATAACTACAATTAACACAAAATCAATGTTTTAAAATGCTTATTGCTGTACCTCAACATTATAACACATATAAAGTATGACGTTTCGTGTGTAATAAAAGCATGCCGTTTCGTGTGTAAGCAAATTACGCTCCAAAACGTTAGGTGGCGTTACTCGGTTTAGAACTTAAGCTCCGCCCCTCACTTCCGGTTCTGGCGCTGTTAGAACGTAAGCTCCGCCCCTTACTTCCGGTTCTGGCGCTGGGGTTCTGAAACTGGTGGTGCTGCGGGTCTGCAGCTGGATACTATCATAGACAGTATAAGAAATGGACAGAGCCATCTCATTGGAACTCCGTTGAGAGAGTTGAAGCCCATTTTTAGCGATTTTTGAGCACTTCCGTTCCTGACGCGCAGACTCAAACGGACTCAAACCAAAGCCCGTCTACGGCCCTTATTAGACATTCTCTGCTCAAACTAACCTTGATGACGTGAGCAACCTGACTGACAGACGTAAATCTTCTAGTAGCTGTGCGTGAAAATTGCCAACGTTAATCTTGCAGAGACGGGTACCTTGAGCAAAGAGTTATTTGGCGTGAGTGAGGAGGAGTATTTTGTCCCGTTGCTTTTATGGACTCATTATCTATGGGCTTCTCCCTTGACGGGACGTCCCCCCGATTGCCTGCGAGCTTCTCCTCCTGTCTGTACGGTCACGCGACAGAGAGTCGAGTGGTTATGACGCAGTCGTTAGCCTGTTTTTACAAAAACTGTTTCTACGGGGCCATAATGTAACATAGAAGGTAATGGAGCCCTTTATACATTGTCGTGTTTCTTTAGAAATAAATAATGGACAAATGGAGTCTTTAAACGCCTCAGATGTAAAGTTATTCGCCGTCAAAGTGACGCACAAATGAATGGGAGTCAATGGAAATGCTAACGCAAGTGAAGTTCTGCTACAAGATGGCGGCACCCGGCCGACTTCAACTTCCGGTCGATGGATTACCCCTTGGATACTATAGACCAATTTTCAGTTGGTAAACATGGTGACGTTTTTCTGTGGGCGGAGCTTAGGTGGTGGCAGAACGATCCCTCTGGCCGCTTCCCTAACGTTTTGTTAGCTTGTTTTTTAACAATGACTGGAGAAAATCCGATTTTATCTTAATGTGCAAGGTCAGTCACTGTCCAGGACCGCGATTGTTATTTGCAAAAGTTAATTTTAACAGACGGAACCAGATTGGCTGACCCGTAGCCGTTACATAGTATAGTAGTATAGTAGGAAAAAATACATACTATGGTAGTCAATGGGGAATGAGATCTGTTTGATTAAAACATTCTTCCAGATATCTTCCTTTGTGTTCAGCAGAACAAATAAACACATAGAGGTTTGGAACAACATGAGGGAGAGTGAATACTGACAGAATTTTCATTTTTGGGTGAACTAACCCTTTAAACAATTTGGCTTTTTGTTTCCACAAGTTAATGTTGTAGGAAAAACAACAATGGGATTGAGGTGTATCGCACAGAGGACAGGCCACACTTTCGCTGAACTCTTAAATAATGGTAGACCATCAACATTGAAAGACGAATTAATGGTGCCAAGGTCTTGCAGCTCTTCAACGGGGTACTTCTCCAGGTAGACCAGTAACTTTTGATGTAGGGGATAATGTAAATATTCCATTCCAGATTTTTGAATGGTTGCTACATGCCTAGGTGTTTTCAGCAGAGTACGGGCAGTGGAGGGAAGATCTGTGTGGCCTTTAACAAATGGTCAACAGCATTGTTCTTCACTTGAAACTGGGATGCCCAGGTTGCCAGATCTGTTGCAAGTGATAAATTGTCTTCCTGGTCAGTTGTGTCATTTTCCTCAAGGTCCATTGCTTCCACTAAGTCATCCACCCAGTCGCTTTCTTCCCATGTGACTGATGCTCCAGTGGACAGGTGGTCCTATAGGACTTGAGGCATCATCAGAGTCACTCTGAGACTTGTTCTCTGACTTCTGTGGTACTTTTTTCTATTTTTTTAAAAACACGTTTGGCTGCTCTCCAAGATCTCAGATAGTCCCTTGATCTTTCCCTCTTTTCCTCACTCATTGTGTATTATGTCTAAAATGATAAGAGAATACTTTTATGTATTCCTAAAAAGCTGATTTGTATTCCTCACAATAAATCTGTTAAGGTGTGTTTTACTTACCTCAGTCAGTCGCTTTAATTAAAAGCTATGAAAAATCAGACTGCAGAGCCTGAGGAAAAAAAGGACCATTACTGTAGTTATTTTTCGCTCTGTGTTTTGGTATAGGAAAATATTCCTAAAGTAGTTTGTGTCGACATTATCAACATTCACTTTCATTGATTCATTTCAGGTTGTCATTAAGTAATAATGTTTTTTTTTTTTTTTTTACAATTGATAAATTCAGTTTTGAAAAAACAATTATCATGACAGGACTTGCCCAGGGGCCCGTTCTTCGTACGTCACTAACTCAGTTAGCTGGATTTGATTGTTGGCGATTTGGCATGATCTTGGATTGTTTGGTTCTTCGAAGCTCATCCTGGACTTGCTGTCATAGCAACAGGTGCGCTAGCTTGAACCTGCTCACGAGCAGGCTTATTTCATGTAAACAGGATTAGATTGAGGCTTTAGCAGAGGTGATACGGGAAGTCTTTTAACGTAGCGTGATAGTGTACTTTTTGAGAGATATAATTTTTCTCATGACTCGTGAGGATGTCGTTTACATCAATTATTTTTTGGAAACGCACATTAAGGGCCCTATCTTGCACCCAGCGCACGATCTGAAACGCAAGTGTCAAAGCGCAAAGCGCAAGTAACTTTGTGGGCGGATCCCGGCGCTGTTGCTATTTTCCCGGCAGGATAAATGCCTCTTGCGCCTGGCGCAAATCTAAAAGAGGTTGGTCTGAAGTAGCTTCATTATTCATAGGTGTGGTTTGGGCGTAACGTGAAATAAACCAATCAGAGCGTCATCCAACATACCCTTTAAGAAAAGGTGCGCATGTTGCATGGCGGATTGTTATTATTATGGCGCATTTACCAGGCACGCGCCAGGAGCGGTTCACAGCCGAGGAGATCGTTGTTCTCGTCAGGGCCGTAAAAGAAAGAGAAGTGACATTGGGGATGGGACAAACCCACCCAAATCAATAGAAAAAAATATGAGAAAGCTCAACTTAACTGGTTAGTTAAAGAGTAAGGTTTTTAATGTACTTACATTATGGTAAAGGTGATTTCGCAGTCTTCAGATTTTTTTTCCCTAGTTCTTGACGGACAAACTAATTTGTCAGATGTCCTTATATACAGGCCAGCTGACAGTCTTGCCTGGGCCCGGGACAAGATAATCTTAGAATGGGCCCCCACCCCACCCCCCCACGCCCAGATCTCTCCTTTTCCCTTGCTCTTCCTCTCCTCTCCCCTCCTCTGCTCTTCCTCTCCTGTTCCTCTCCCCTCCTCTGCTCTTCCATTTTACAGCAGACTTCCTTTTTTTTTTTTTTTATAAAACATATACTTTTACCCAAACTGAATAATAAAAACACGTTTCAATGGGTACATTTTCTATAAATGTCTTCATTTTCTTTTCTGACATAGCCTCCTGCAGTTCTTGTTAAAACACGTTAGACATGCAAAATCTGTGCATTTTGGGCACTTTTTGCGTGAAATCATATTTATTTTTTGTCCATCAAAAGTGTGCTTTCACTTTTAATTAAGCATGAGCAGCGCAGCAAAAATAGACTTGGATCTGGCGCATTATCTGTTCACCGTGGCGTCTGTCGTTGCTATGCAACAATGAAAAACGTAAAAACGAGCGCGCCCCGTCGCTATATGAGCTTATATCCAAAATATATGTGGCTCTTTACTCCTTTCTTATCAACAAGTGGATTTGGGGTGCGTGTATATTAGACGCTTGGGTAGAATTAGTGGTGTGGGGTGCGTGTGTATTACACGCAAATGAACTGCGTATCAAATGCACGCAAAAAACAGCGTCTCATAAGCACGTAAAAACTCATTTTCGCGTATAAATTACACGACAATACACCATGCGTGTTATAGAGACGCATTTACGTGAGAACAGGCTGAGCCACCACATCAACAGCACCGCCGGTCGCCATGTCTCAGCGCTTTTATGAAGAGGACGCAACTGCACGCGCTTCGGGCATACATGCGCATCAAGTACCGGGTTTGAGAAAACCTGCTGGTACCGTGGCGTGACGTTTAAAACATTTTTTTTACCGACTTGGTACCGAAGTACCGGGTCTTTGACAACACTCATAAACGTTGGCTGCGCTGTTTCTTCTTGCTCTACGTTGACTTAACTTCCAGCTTCACCGTTACCAGCTTTTTGATCAGTGGCCAAACCATTTTTGTTTTGGGGGTGGGGGGGGTTCTTGACCACTATTTCAAGGGCAATTAGGAAGAAAACAAATAAAAAGCTTTTATGTAACTCAAATATTAGATATTTTTTCCACAAATATGCCTATTTTATTTATTTTTTAACAATTATTCCATAATTTAATGAGGGCCCAGTTCTGCCCAGTTTTTTTTGGTCAGTTGTGGAATTGTATTCTGGAAGTGCAAAATAGCACTAGGGAATGTTTGCGCCGAAACACGCCTCCTTTTTGCGCCGACCCGCCCAGGGAGCGCAAGTTCATTTCCTAGTTTACCGACGTGCGTCTCTGTAGGGAAAAGCCCGCTTTGCACGGGTGCAAAATAGGAATGATACATGCGTCGGTGTACAAAGTCAATTGCGCTGGGTGCAAGATAGAGCCCTAAATGTTCGACTCGGCCTTTAATAACAGCACAAACTGTGTGCATTGTAGGGATGTGCAAAGCAGCCGGTATTTGTATCTGTATTTGTATTTGTTGAGGGGGGAAAAGTATTTGTATTCGTATTTGTATTCGGGTAAATTGTAAAATAAGCGGGGCGGGCGGTGCGGGGCGGGGCGGTGCGGGGGGGTGACTAGCTTTGATGACGCACACACGCAAAGTCTCTCGCTCTCTCTCTCTTGCCGTGCGCGCGCTACACGGTTTGAAGCAGTTCTGTCTCGCATGCGCGCTCAGGGAGCCGCCCGCTATCAATATGCGGGAGATTCCCTGAACTTGAACTGAACCCGCTTACTTGGATGTCTACGTACCATATAACTCCCACAAGTGCATACAATTCGACACACCTACACAAGCATTTTTTTACCTTTTAAAACCGAACGCTAACGTAACGTTACTCTGTCAACTGCCTTTTGTCTAAATTACCGAGCTAACAGAGCTACGTAAACAGAGCGAACATGAGAGCTCCGACTGCAAACGTCAATAATGCAGCGTAATAGAATAATCTCCCGATCAAACTCCGCTTCCCGAAAGTTATAAACTGCCTCCGGAACCCAGTTAAGGTACACAAATCTATTCAACAAAAATAGTGATGCAGTTAAGTGTTTTTTTCGCTCAGCCGAGCCCTCTCTGTTGCTGTGTGGAGCTGTGTCAGTCACCTCTCTTCCTGAACGTCCCTCACTCACTCACTCACTCATCCGGGCATGCACTGCGGTCTCGTGAGAAAACGCATCTTTTTGATATAAAGTTTTTCTTGTTCCCGAATACAAATATTTTTTAAAGTATTTGTTCGAAATAAGTATTCGTAAAAAACACGTTATTTGTGCCTTTCCGAATACCGTATTCGTGTTCGGCTCCACCCCTAGTGCATTGTCCTGATTTTTTTTTTTTTTGGCAACGCAGGTATATTATAATTTCTAATGAAGATCATGCAATCATGAACATGCCGATTAATATGACACAGATATGTCCCTCAGGCTTCCCTAATGTGATTGGTCAATAGACTGCACACATGTTCCCATCAAGGCTACAATGAAGGGGATTTTGTGAACAGAAAGGGGGATCACAATGTAAATGTGCATCCAAGTTACTATTACAATCAGGGGCGTCGGACTGGGGGGGAAAAGGGTACAGAGTACCCAGGGCCCGGGGCAGGGGGGGGCCCTTAGAAGTCAGTTTTCTATACAGACATATACATGCACTAACATTTGTATAGCATTAATGTACAAATAAAAAAGATCCTGTGCAAAACTAAACTTGTAGTTAGGCACTGGTTTGGTATAAAAAAGTTATTTTCATGTTGTGCAGGGCCCCACCACCCCTCTCGAATCAATGTAAATGGTACGACCCGCAGGTTAGGTGCTTCTTAGTGATGGGAAGTTCGGATCATTTTACTGACTCGGATCTTTGAGTCTCGTTCAGCAAAATGAACGAATCTTTTTTCGAGTCATTTCGTTCATTTCGTTCATTTCAGCACAATATAATTAAAATGGCATGTTAAATATACCAACACATCTAGTACTTACGAAAATGTTGATTACATTTGTAAAAATAATAAAAATAAACAATAGGGTAATGCAGCCAAAGCCAAATTATAGGAAACCTAAATGTTTTATTAATTGATTAGTTGTTGGGTTATTGTATAGGGTATTGCAGTCTGATTCTGTTAGTTCACCTCATCTCCTGATCCGAGACGTTCTTTCCTTTGCAACTTCATATTTATATCAGGTTAGTTCTCCTCTCGTGTCTCGAGACGTTAGTTGTCGACTCGTCAGTGTCTGACTCTGATCTGTCTGCTGGGCCGACCGTGCCGTGTGTGATACAGCAGGACCGGAAAGAGAAATGATTAGTTCATCTTTCGAGTCTCGGGTTCGGCCGGGTCCGAGTCCTTCGTTCTTCCTGTCAGTCCCATAGAGCAGATGCTGTCACTCCCGGAAAGAGAAATGATTAGTTCATCTTTCGAGTCTTCGGGTTTGAGTCCTTCGTTCTTTTGTCACGTGACCGCTGGTATCTGGTATTAGATTCGTATTATTGACTGCGTCTGAATGTATAAGCCTATTGTTTTATATTTAGGAATATACATTTCTAAATATGTGCAATAAACATTATCTGAAAAATAAAAGTTCCATCTTATTATTGTCCCTGTCCGTCTCTTTTCTAAATGTTTAGAACTTGTTCATGTGTTTTATTATATATTATACATGAATTAACTACTATTATAACTACGTGCTTGTTTGTAAAAAGGTTGTTAGTAGGCTATTCAATACGGTGACAAGTCACGTGACAAAAGAACGAAGGACTCAAACCCGAGACTCGAAAGATGAACTAATCATTTCTCTTTCCGGGACTGACAGCATATAGCCTCTATGGGACTGACAGGAAGAACGAAGGACTCGGACCCGGCCGAACCCGAGACTCGAGACTCGAAAGATGAACTAATCATTCTCTTTCCGGGACTGACAGCATAGCCTCTATGGGACTGACAGGAAGAACGAAGGACTCGGAGCGTCCCGAACCCGAAGACTCGAGAGATGAACTAATCATTTCTGTTTCCAGTACAGATTCAGAACCCATATGTTGCGCAATGCGCATGCGCGGTCAACACAAAATGAACGAATCACTCTCTGACACAACTCGGTAGTCCCGAGTCATATTAAAGATTCGTTCAAAATGAACGAATCGTTCATGAACGACACATCACTAGTGCTTCTGCTGCGGACCTGCGGTGAATCAGTTGATGAGACAGGAGCTGGAGTGAGCCGTGTGATACTAGGAAGATTCATGTCTTTTCTTAAGAAAGGAAAATCAGGGGCTCAAAAACGAAAAGAAAAGAAGATTAAAGAGAGAAAGGCAAATGAGGGCAAGCAGTTGCTCACTCAGTTTTTTTAAAAGAAAGGTGAGCTCCAAATGCATCATCGAGCATTGACATTGTCTGCTGCAGTTCTCCCCAGAGTCAGAAGTTTACATGTAGGCCTATATTTCCCTTTATTGTCAAAATCTTAACACCCGCGAAAACACAGATCGTTAGCGCCTATTTTACCGCATTGTTGTGCAAATTAGCTCGCGCACGCTCTTACATTATAAGTACGATTGTTCTCATTTTAATGCACATCTTAATGATTGAAAATGACTTATTCTAAAACGTAATTCAAAGACTGAATGTCTAGTTTGGCGGTTAGTGTACCCTGTGATTCTATAGTCTGCATTTATTTTAAACAGACAAATAATCGTCAATTAACTTCTTGTACTTAGCCTACACTTTAAAAAGGTATTGTGACAATAAAGGATATTTTATCAACCATTTGAAGCCATATATTTCAGTTTCAGACCTGCTAGACCTTTTGTCATCTCACTAAGTAGTACTTTTGACAATGAAACAAAAAATATTAATCAGAGTGTGGCTTATTTTGTTTACATTTTAAGTGTTTTTATGATAAAAATGCAATACCCCACCCATTGGTATCACTATGGTATTGGTAGGGGGCCCAGCAATATGGTTTGTACCCAGGGCCCAAAATGTGATGCTACGCCCCTGATTACAATTCTTAATATTCCAGATTAGTAATATTACATCAAATTTAAAAAAAGGCAGTTGACAGACTAAAATCTCTTAGATGGTGTGTGACTGTTCCATATCACAAATGTGGAAGCACAGCGATTCACATTTATGCACATATTTGAACGTGGTAAGGAAAATATAAATATCAAGCTCACTGTATTACATACACTCCAGTTACAATGCAGCTCTAGGACAAGGGCACACAATGCAATGCAATGCAATGAACTTTGGCCAACTAAAGGGGAGATTTCAGTGTCTGAAAAGCCTGAGGGTTGCACCTGACAGGGTCTGTGACATTACATGTGCCATATTACACAACATTTCCACCATCAGAAAAAAATATAAAACATTTCATTAAATGTTTAATAATAGACAAGACAAATATGCTTAGTTCTTTGATTTTTTATTTAAATTGTTCTTTGTGAAATAATATATTAGCACTTACTCTGAAGTTCCTTTGAAGCAACTATCTCTCTAGTGCCAGTTTTTTCTTTAAGTTGTCAAGCCCCCCCCCCCCCCCCCCCCCCCTTTTTCTATGGGCAGGGGGGCATGGGTTAAACCTGTCAACACAAGCCTTAAACAACAAAAAATAAAAGGAAAAGTATACACTGCCCACCTCTGTATCACTGCTTTGTGCAGACTCTTCTGTAGGCCTGTATTTACAGATACTTTCTCCAAAAGACAGTCATCTGAGAGAGTTTCTTCACTGTCCTGTGAATTGGGGGGGAAATGGGCATTACAAAGTGTTGTACTTTCTTACTTTTGAAGTAAAGTTAGGAAAAGTCTTACTGCACATGCTTCAGCCACTTGCTTGGGAACACATAAAAGTGTTGGTTTATTGTTTAAAACTGCACAAAAGAGGAAAACACTTGTAATTGTAATTGCATTACAATGAAGTACACTGGGGGGAAATGTGATCAATAACTCATGGCTACATGTTTTTTTTACATTAACTATGCTACATGAAGTTTCACACATGTACACTTTCACAAGTAAGCAATTCATCACTAGGCCTACTCAAGGTTTAACTGTTGACATGACTGAACCAGCAATTTGGATTATAGGCCTATAGTGCAGCAAAAAAATATTTTACAGTGTAAGATGATTTACCAGTAATGAAGGTGTTGCTGCGACTGGTCCCTGCTGTGTGTCTGAGGAAGAGCTGAACCCAGGGATGCCCTTCACAATGGGTCGGTTCACATTTAACCCAAGGGCCAACTCTTCTGCCATAATGTGGGGGACCCCCACCTGTTTGTTTTTCTTCTCTTTTTTTTCTCAGCAAACATTTATTAACAGTGCCTTTTTAAAAGAGACAATAGTAGCCTATACAAATTACTATTTTGTAGAATATAGTACTTTACTTTTACTTGTTCCTGTTCCAGTAGTGGTTGGTGACTCTGACATTACAATGAACAAAGTTATTAATTATTTAGAAATTATTAAAATACCTAAATATATACTGTAATAAGTGATAAAAACATCTAAATGGTCACTACAAACTTAATTTGCTACTTTTTGCCAGCCCTCTCTCCTGGCTTTGCACATTTTAGGTGAAAACTTGTAATTAAGTTTTCAAATTCAGCAAATCCTTCAAGCAATAACTCTTGCTCTGCTGCAGTGAAAAACTGAGCGTGCTCTTTGGCCACGGTGAACAGCCAATAGGAGCGTTGCTGATCAATGTTTCTACTATCGATACATATCCCCTTTTAACCCAGCGCATGAACGCGCAATTATCTCAGATAACTCAATCCAGCGATACTAATCATAAACAACAGGAGTGTTCGAAGAACCTAATTAGCCGGATCATGATTAGCACGATGATATCATCTTGGATGTCTCATTTGATCTCGGATGTTTTAAGCAACGTACGAAGAACAAGCCCCTGGTTTGCACTTGCTAGTGTTTCCCTAGCAGCTGTTGGAGTTTGTTTGTTTTCCCCTTTCGGACTGAAGATTTGTGCATAGTTTGGTCTTGATGTTAATAACAGTTATTTCGTTAAGTGGCGATATGTACCAACCGTGTTTTATCCATCATTAAAGTACTGAAGAAGATCTCGGGAACGTTCAACCAGTCTATTGACACGGTTTACTTTGTTAAAGGGTCATTTCACCCATTTCAACATTAATCTTTATTGAAAGTGGGTCATATATGTAGTCGAAATGTAAAAGAAATTTTGAATTTGGTGCCCTCTTGACCGAGAAAAGACAGAAAATAACTGAAGGGCGCATTTGTATGTAAAAAAACAACTCCCACAATGCACCACATTGCACAGCTCCGCAAGCCACTCCCACTAATACAGAACAGCGCAAACATTTACATTTTACATTTACATTTAGTCATTTAGCAGACACTTTTATCCAAAGCGACTTACATCTAAGGACTAAACCAAAAGAGTCAATGTGAAGAGACAATAACAACCCAAGTAGTGCTCAAAATACCAAGATCAAACATTGTTTAGAATAGCATAAACCAGACAAGTGAGTTTTTGTATTCCGAGTGGGATTCTGCGTTCCGAATGAGGCTGGGCAGATCATTCCACCAGCATGGAACCGTGAATGAGAATGTTCTGGAGAGTGATTTTGTGGCTCTTTGTGAAGGTACCACGAGCCGTCGCTCATTGATTGATCGTAGGCTTCTGGTAGGGATGTAGACTCGTAGGAGGGAGTGAAAGTAGGAGGGAGCTGAGTCTGTGGTCAATCTGTAAGCAAGCGTCAGCGCCTTGAACTTGATGCGAGCAGCGAGTGGTAGCCAGTGCAGAGAGATGAACAGAGGAGTGACGTGGGCCCTTTTGGGCTCGTTGAAGATAAGACGAGCAGCAGCATTCTGGATCATTTGTAGAGGTTTAGTTGCACATGATGGAAGTCCAGCCAGAAGAGCATTGCAGTAATCAAGCCTAGAGATGACCAGGGCCTGGACAAGAAGTTGTGTTGCATGCTCAGTTAGGAAAGGCCTGATCTTCCTGATGTTGTGCATTGCAAACCTGCATGATCGAGCTGTCTTTGTAATGTGGTCTGTAAAGGTCAGCTGGTCATCAAAGATTACACCAAGATTTCTGACCGACCTTGATGGGGTGATTGAGGAAGAGTCTAGCTGGATAGTGAAGTCGTGCTGTGGAGACAGATTAGCAGGGAGGACGAGAAGCTCAGTCTTTGTCAGGTTGAGCTGCAGGTGATGTTCCTTCATCCATGCCGAGATGTCAGCCAGACAGCTTGAGATTCGTGCCGCTACTGTGGGATTATCTGGTTGAAATGAGAGGTAGAGCTGGGTGTCATCAGCATAGCAATGGTAAGAGAAGCCATGTGCCTGTATGATGGGTCCCAGTGATGTGGTGTAAATGGAGAAGAGGAGGGGTCCAAGCACCGAACCCTGGGGAACCCCTGTAGTCAGCTGATGTGCTTTGGATACCTCACCTCTCCATGCGACCCTAAAGGACCTACCTATGAGATAGGACTCAAACCAGTGGAGGGCGGTTCCAGTGATGCCCAGTGAAGAGAGGGTGGACAGAAGGATCTGATGATTCACAGTGTCGAAGGCAGCAGACAGGTCCAGGAGAATGAGAACTGATGATTTGGAAGCAGCTTTTGCGATCCCGCAGGGCAAACAACTGAGAAATCACTCTTCTGTCTACAAGGCTAACGTTAGCTGCCAAAAGAGTTTGAAATTCATTTCACACAAAATGTCTAGTTAGTTGGCTGTGGCGAGCAGGACGAGGGACGTGAGAGCAGCGCGAGTCATAATGAATGACACCTGTGAGACGCAGCGGTCTCATATCTCTCACGGAGGAGCGGAGGCATAAAAGGAACAGGCCTGATTTTATGTTATGATTTGTTTCTGTTGTGTGTGGGCCAGCTGGCTTAAACTTTTGTTTTGTATTTGTTTATTTGACTATTAAAATATTTAAATGTTCGCCTGTTCCCGCCTCCTTCTTCCCACAACAACGAACCCATTACATTGGCAAACTCATTAGCGAATTACTCCTCGTTTGTATTTCTTTCTATATGGTGAATTATTGCATGATACCTGGATGTTCAGTCAGAACATATGCGGTGCGAAACTAGGATGGTTCACAACACAAACGTCCGTCTGCTCGTCTGATTCAGAGATTTTGTCCAGGAGAAATTGCCATCGTTGAAATTCTCTGCAGCAGAGCAGACGGACTCTATCTGTGTCCGAAGCGCACAGCGACAGCACAGGCACCAGCAGTCCGCCTCAGCTCTAGCCAGCCCAGGCTCCTCGTCCGCGACAGGCAGCCGCCTCCTGTTCCTCCATCAGCCTCAGCTGCTCTTCACTGCGGCTCGTAAAGATAGCCACGAACATCGGATTCGAGCAGCAGAATTTCAAAATCCTCTTCTTTCATATTATGTTTAGTTTCTTCCGTCATTGTCGTAACTTCCTATCTCCACAGCGCTTGTTAGCTTAGCTTATAAACAAGATGGCTGATATTGATTTCAGTATCTGCAAGTGAAGTCCCACCCACTGATCTGTGATAGCTCTGTTAGCGCATTAGGTCCAACCCCCTATGGGCGGGTTTGAAAGGGTGGGAACTAGTGCTGTGGTCTTTACAGAAATCCCCCCCTCTTACACTTCCTCCTACAATGACGTAAAATGACGATTTTTGCGTCATTGTGGGAGGAAGTGAAAAAGGTAAATAGTGGATTTCTCTCGTCTCAGGGGAAAATGAGAGAGTGTTGCACGACCATTCAATAGTATGACTGGGTTTCTAACAATGGAAAGCTTAATGCAAATGGGTGAAGTGTCCCTTTAATTGACGTTAATATTTTAATGTATTACAATGCTGAGACAGAATGCATTCAGTTTTTATTAATCATCATTCAAAAAAAAGCCTTTGGGGTGTAGTTCGCTGCTGTTGACACACATGGAAAGAGGAGAGAAATGCATTCAATTTTCTGATTAGTCAAATGATTTTTGACTAATCAGGATGACTGCTAGATTTATCACTTACAATAATCAGACAGCAATTGATACTGAAAAAAGAGAAGAGAACAATTATTTTCATGGTATAAATTCCAAAAGTTAATAAAGGCTCTTGATTTATTAATAGCATCTAAAAATGCATGAGAAGAGACTTTACAACCCACTAACAAACAAGAAACCATATTTTTTATTTGTTGTATTCTTGAAAATACTACTACTACTAACACCTGTGACGTGCTTTCCATAAAGTAAAGATAGTATTAACTAGATTAAAAAGTTTGTTGAGACAAACTTGAAGTTGGATTGTGAAAGTTTTGACCAAAAAGTTTGAAAAAGTTTAAATTAGTTTGAATTTTAAAGTAGTTTGAAGTTTAATTTAGTCGCTAGGCAGTTGCTAAGGTACTATTTTGGTTGGTTGCTAGGGTGTTCTAAAGTATTTTGGTAGGTTGCTATGGTGTTCTGGGTGGTTGTTATGGTGTTGCTAGGGTGTTTTAAGGTATTTGGGGTGTTACTAGGGTGTTATTGATTCGTTCGTCAACCAATCGATTTAAAAAGCTGATTGATTCATTTAGTAATGTAACACCCATGTCATGAAATTCTGTCATTATTGAACTTTTAAGGAATGTCGATTTTAACCAAAAACGACATTGTGTGCCTTTGAATGCATGAATATTTATATAGAGCTAATCTCAGCTATTGTGTTAAGCTTTAGATTTTTGTATCAACACTGTATCTGAAAAATTAGTCACAGCGGAGGACATTGCAGTACGTTAACAGTGTTAATGTTTTGTTGCCATCATGAGTGTAAGAGAAAATATATTTAGAAAATATCACACAAACGACTTTTTGAAAACAAAATCTTTTATAAAATGTAAAACGAGACAAAACAAACAGTTACAAAAGTAAAAAAAAAAACGAAACACGATAAAAACAAAAACACTTTCAAATAACCACTAAACTAACTTATTACTACTAAACTAACTTATGAATATATAAACTAACTGAACTACTAATATTTAATGAAAACTGATTTAATAAATTGAACAAAAAATGTATAACCTAAACTGAACAAAAAATGTATAACCTAAACTGAACAAAAATGTAAAAACTAAACTAAACAAACTAGTTTTTACTATGTGTAATTTTGAGGTGGGCTGGCAGCTGGTTAATGAGGTCATCAACACTGCCCTGGTAGAGGTCATTCGGGATAGTAAACTCTGTGAAGTCCTCAGAAGAGAGTGAGGCTGCCATCCTCTTCTGAGACCCCAACCAGCTGCACCTCTAATGTCTCCTCCTTCCTCTCAGCAGGCTGGATTTGAACAAAAATACAATTTACAGTCAGGTTTACATCTCTTTAAAAGCACAATTAATGTATGAATTAAAAGCTATACATCAGTGATATTGCACCCTGCTAGAAAAATGACATTTTGCTATAAGAAAATTATAGCAACCATGTAACCAGCAATGAGAATGGTTAATGCTACAATTACAAGAATAGGTTAATAATTTTTTATTGGGAGCTTAACTTCATGTTAGACTTACACTGTGCACAGTTTTTAATATTTCTAATGGGGTGGGCGTTTGTTACACGTTTTGTGGATAGGGATGGACAATATTATCGGAGCGTCGTCGGTAAAAGCTTAAAATGTAGTCATCAGCCTGATAAGGAAAATTATGCTGATTATGTGCTTGCAATAACTTTCATGTTAGCGATAAGATCATGTCAGCGGTGTGGCCATTCTTGAAGTGAACGTTTGCCTGTGATGAGATTCACTTTAATGGATTGCTGCATTGAACTTGACAATGCGAGTACATTTGCGTCTGGTGTGTGACACAGCAAGAGCTTCCCCGTAGTACTCCTTTTGATAGATAAGAGTGAGAGAGACAAAACTGTGTTTAACTCCAGTGGTCCTCTCTGTGTTGTTTTATTTAAACATAGTTTTCAATACCATGGACTCTCAATAAATAAATATACACACTATCAAACAACAATAATAATACAATATTAAAGGCTCTCTCACAGTTGTTTCACACAGATGATACAGTAACAGACTTTTCTATTATAACTATACCAAAATCATTCATGAAACAAACACCCAATTGAACTAATATAGTAGACGCATCTGAATAACTGTTGTTTTCTGAAATTTAATCATTTTACTAACCTTTTGATAAATAAGAGTGAGAGAGACAAAACTGTCTTTAACTTCAGTGGTCCTCTCTGTGTTGTGAGGATGCACCACAGTCGTCATGGCAACACTCAACTCCCAACTGCCACTCAGAATTTAGAAAATGCCACTGGACTGTTCATTGCAAACCAAAGTCCTTTTAGGCAAGTCGTGCCACTCAGCCGCCATCTTGGCAACGCCTCCGGGCAGCTATTTCTGAATAACAAGACCAGGCTCCTATCTAAATGAATGGGCAGAGAGTCAGAACTGCACTTTCACTGGTCACCGGGACATAAAAACTGCATGTATAGAAACAGCAGTAAAATATGATAAAAATCGCTGAAAAAGTTGGACGACTTTGCCCCAAAATAAGGTTTAAAACGGCTTTTCCCCCACCGGTTATACTTTTACTGCGCATGCGCAAGAGTTCACACACCAACACGCAGGTCTCTCGCTCTCTCCCTCTCTTCCGTACGGTACGCGCGCTACACGGTTTGAAGCACACTCGCTCTAGATTCGGGGAGATTTTAACTAATTTAAGGGCATCAGGGTGCCGCTATCAATATGCGGGAGACTTGGGATGTCTGATATTTACACAATGCACACATACAGTAGATTTTAAATCTGCCGCCTTTTCAAACAGTAACGCATGCGTCAGAGGAACCAGACGATAGGCTTAAATGATTCCCGGCTTGACTGTTAAAAGCAGACAATTGGCTGTCAAGCGGGAGGGGCGGGACGTGTGCATACAACCGCCATCATTGGCGTTACAGGTTTTCCCTATATAGTTCTATTGAGGATTGAGGAAGTGACATGTCTCATATAAATTGTCTCTGTTGCAAACTCATGTAATTAAAGTAATTTAAATAAAACATATATATACTGTGAATTAATAGACCTATATAAATACAAAGTAAAATATATACAAATACTTAAATATTTTTGAGACCCAAATATGCTGGGTGGTCACACTGTAATGGCCTGACTTAATGGTCTGACTCAAACATAACACTTGTAAATTAATATCTAATTAATTAGAGGCTTTGTAATTAATTAATCGAAATTAATCGCATTTTAATCGCATAAATATTTGACCTGAGAACAGTGAGAAGTAATTTTTTTCACATGGATTTTTAGTATACCATTGAATAATGACTGAATACATAAGCTTAAGCAACAACATATTGTTTATTTTCGTTCAACCAAGTCCAACAGACCAGTGCCATTTTTGCCATTAAGTGTAGCAATAGCATATTGCAACACTACACTAATAGCAATAGCGAATTCCTTGTTGCATAGCTTGCACACAACCATGCTCTTATCGACGCTTCCATCCGTTCGTTTTTTATAACAAAATTTCCCATCCACGGGGCCAACCAAAGCGATCGAGGCAATCTATTTTTTTTTATTGCAGAACTTATACATAACTACCAACTCAGGGAAGTTAAGCAAGGTGTACAAACAAACAAACAAACAAACAAACAAACAAACAAACAAACAAACAAACAAAGGTACCTAACAGAAAATAAATATCCTGGGTTTGCATACATCAAATTATGTAATACATAAAGAAAGAAAAGCATAATAATGTCAAGTCATGTCTTTGAATAAATCATCATAATGCATCAAAACATTTTCACTTTTCTTGTTATTTAGTTATAAGTCTAAGGGACGAAATAAAAGAGTCAAAATCAGCCAGAAAAAGAGGAAAGCTCAAAGGAGATTTAAGCCATTTTTGCTTGTGGATGAAGAATTTTGCATACAAGATAAAGAAGTTAACAACATACTCAAGGGAAAGCAACTTTGCATTTTCATAATAAAAAATAACCTCTTTGAGAGTGAAGGTGTGAGTCACATTTGTAGGGCTAAATACAAAAGAACTTAATTTAGTCCGACTGAGGCGATCTATGAAGCGCGATCCCGTCAGCTCTTCTGACGCTAGTTGGTGCTCCAGTAAAATCGGTCCGCCGAAACTCATCCAGTGAGAAACGTTCCGCGGTGCAAAGTCTAAAGTCTGTAATTAATTAATCTTAATTAACGCGTTAAAGTCTGTAATTAATTAATCTTAATTAACGCGTTAAAGTCCCGGCCCTAAATATATAATGTATAACAGCATAGACTATTGGCCAAGAAAAGAAAAAAAAAAGGTTGGATACTGGCAAAAATCTAATATTGTGCATTCCCAGTTCTAGAGAAGCATGTGTTTTGCATTGTGTACCTTCACAGTGGTGTAATTAGAAGAATTCAGCTTCCTATGTCCGCTGTCCCAGACAAACACCTTGAGGTGTGTGAGCTCTACCTCATCTCCGAGGTAGAGCTCACACAAGGCTTCATCCCTCCATAAAGACCCGTCCAGGAGCTTCTGGCCACATCTAAGCGACAGGTCCAGAACGGGCACCGGGCTTCCCTGGACCTCTGCCATCCTCAGCGCTTGTATCTGCAGAATAGCCCAGTGGTTACGTTGTGTTAGGGGTAATTCAGGTCAAATTACCCTCATTCAGCTTTGGGACCATAGTTGAGTTGTCTAGATAGTTGTGTGAGTAATATTTTTATGGTTTAGCTATATTTAAAAAAAATAACCTTTTTGCAAAGATTCTCAGTTATCTTGATTAAAGGGTTAGTTCACCCAAAAATGAAAATTCTGTTAGTACTTAAGCTGGTCGCACACCGAACGCGCAGCTCAGCGCCACGCCACGCCACGTCTAGGACAACTCTCACCTGAAAATCTGATAACATCAGCAAATTTTCTGATTTCTTTAAATAAATATAAAACTAAATGTATATTCCAGCACAGGGCTAAGTCCGTATATACATTACTACTATTTGAGACACATAAATGTAAATTTAATATATAACTATGTAAATGGCGCCGTGTGGCGCTGCAGGATTTTGAACACGGTCCAGAGCCGTTGCTGGGCGCCGCGGACAGACGCCGAAAGGCGCCGCCGGTGTGTGTACTCTCATAGAGAATAATGTGTTCGAATTTAAAAGACCTGGCGCTGCGTGGCGCGGCGCCGAGCTGCGCGTCCGGTGTGCGACCCCCTTTACTCACCCTCATGTTGTTGCAACCCCGTAAGACCTTCGTTCATCTTCGCAACACAAATTAAGATATTTGTGATTAAATCTGAGAGCTGGATCACTCCTCCATAGGCTTCAAAGGGATTGAAACTTGACAGCCCCGAAAAGTCATTAAAGAAATCGTTAAAATAGTCCAAGTGACTACAGAGGCTCAATCTTAAGTTTATAAAGCGACGAGAATACTTTTTGCACGCAAAAAAAACACAAAAATAACGACTTTCGCACGTTAAAAATTAAATACGAGCTCACGTTATGTCAATCACGCTTGCACACTGCCTCCGAAACTTTCGTCCATCGTAAAAAAAAAACGGATCGAGTTTGATTTTCTGCGTTTTTCACATCCGTAGCAAGCAGTTTGAATGGTGTTTTGACAATTCAGAGCCACCGAATCACTAATTCGAAAAAACGCATACAAACATTTCGAAACACCATTCAAACTGCTTGCTACGGATGTGAAAAACGCAGAAAATCAAACCCGATCCGTTTAAAAAAAAAAAATAATATTATTATTATTTTTCAATAAAAGTGAGGAAGACGTGAGCCATGGCAACTCAAGCTCTCAACTGTCACCGTGAATTTAAATGCAGCTTAATTTACTTAAATATACTCATTTTAACACCTTAATGTAGTGAAAAACCTTATAAATACATGTAAATACTACACAAGTACAAGAAAACAACAACAACAACAAAAAACATTTCCAAGTTCCAAAAATCCCAGTATTGTCAGAGGACTGACAGGACAATTTTACATTTTTTGAGGTAAATCTTTCCTTCACAATACATTTTATCAATGACTTTCAATGAATAAATAAATTCTCATTTGAAAGACATTGATAAAATTTATTGTGAAGGAAAGATTTACCTCAAAAAATGAAAAACTGGTCAGGCTGCGAAAAAAGCTTCCTCTCTTTTTACTTCAAACTGAGAGAATTATTATTATTTTTTACTTCATACTTCGCTAAAATATATTTATGTAATATGTGAAGTACGAAGTAAAAAAAGAGTAATTCTCTGTTTGAAGTAACTAATTACAAAATCTTTCGTTACAGTACTTGAGTAGATTTTTTGATTTTTTTCTACTTTCTTGAGTATAATTAAATTGTGGTACTTTTACTCTTACTTGAGTAAAATAAAAATAAAGTATTCAACTTCTCTACATTTATTTTTCATAAAAAGTACAAAGTACTTTGACAAAGGTGCCGACGGAGCAACAGGGCAAGCTGACATTTGACAGACACTTTTCAAACTACTGCGGTGGAGCCTCTGCGCTTCAGCCAATAACAGACAGAACTGAAGCAGTTCAGCCAATAAGAGACAGGTCTGACTCGGGTGCAAAACCAATCCAGGGTTTACTCCCTTTAAACTTATTGTCAATGTTTCATTTTTGAAAACACTCTTATCGGAATAATTTTTTGTACCTTTATAAAGGGCATTTTCCCCCTAATTTTATTTAAAGGGGGGTGAAATACAAAGTTTCACTCAATCTCATGTTAATCTTGAGTACCTATAGAGTAGTATTGCATCCTTCATATCTCCAAAAAGTCTTTAGTTTTATTATATTTATAAAAGAAAAATAGGCTGTACCGAGTCTTTCCGGAAAAACCCGAGCGGGTGGAGGCGTGCCGTGTGGGCGGGAGCGCGCAAAGCTTTTGCGTGTGTTGTAAACAGACAGACTCGTGGTTTATGAGGACATGATTTAGTTTTACAATAAACAAACTGACACCTACAGTGGCCAGCTAAACAACTGTATTTAAACACACACCATACATCGCATGCTCCATCGATACATTAACTGTACGTGATCATGTTGTTTACTTGCTGTGCTTAGCTTACACGCCGATAGTTAACAACACACAGACATTTGAAGCAGTTTTACTCACCGCCTGCTGTTTCGTGAACCTTTATCGTTGGGACTGCTCCATCTTTAAGTATTAGGCGATCTGCAAATCGTCGAACTGTGCCTTGTTTATAAAACTGTTAGCAGCTACCGCCGAAATGCAGTCCCTCCAGAAAAACGCGATTATGCGATCGCTGAATTCAATGCAAAATCAGCCAAAGTCCGCATATTTATGCGGGGGTCGCATTTTTTCAAATACTCCGCAATTTTGCCGCATAAATTGCTGATTTCCGCGCAAAATATGCGGGGCTTGCATGATTTCATAATCCCCGCATTTTCGTCGCAAAAAGTCACATATATATCTTGGCAGAAAGTTGAAAAATGTTGCGTTTGCTTCACACAAGAGCAGCCATTTCCCCCTGTTGCCATGGGAACGTTATGAAGTGAAGTAATTACGTGACGTGAACATCATCGAAAAGCTGTAAAACAGGAGCACACTTTATTTTTAAATATTTAAGAAGAAAAACAGGGATAGCTCACAGCTGAAGTTATTGACAGACAGACTCACGGAGGCGATTGGCATCTCACAACTCGCACTTTATTCCCAAATCGAACTCGTATAACTGTCTGTCATACGTTCTTCCGTCCACATCGTTACTTAATAAACAAAATAAGATAAAAGTAGCAGCATCAAACATCGAACATGGGGTGTCTACTGAACACTGTTCGAGGCGCATGGCGGCAGACAGTTCAACAGGGAGCGCACAGCTCTTAAAGGGGCCACACCTTATTTCCACTCATTACAGGCTGGAATAAAACAAGATGAGAAATTAAATATTTCCAGCACTTTCTGTGATGTAGTATGCTTGCTTATCATAGGAAGTAATAAGAAATGACTCTTCACATTAAGGTAGTAGCCTAGTGAGAACATGGTGTCTGGGGAATCACTTTTTTTTTCTCTTTTTCATCAAACCGCAGTTTTTGCAAGTTCCCGCAATTTTTGCAAGTTCCCGCAATTTTTGCAAGTTCCCGCAATTTCATCGCAAAAAGTTGCATAAATATCCCGCATATTCCATCGCATTTTTAAAGAAAACGGGCCGCGTAATCAAGGATTTTTGCCCGCAACAATCACAAAAAAACTCCGCGTTTTTCTGGAAGGACTGGAAATGAAGGGAACAAACAAGAAGACAATTGCGCAACTCCGTTGCTGCTCTGGAAAAACAAAATCCATCCACAGGTCCCTTAACTTTGGACATTTGTGCAGTGTTGTCTTGCCCTGGCAACCAAAAACACACTTTTTGGTGCCATTGTTTTGATTGCAACGCAGCAGAGCACAGCGGTCTGATGGACGCTCTCGTACGCTCTAGGCTACAGCTGCGCGCGCGCACTTCCGGGAGAAGTGCCTTAAGACCCGTATAAGGAAATTCCGCCCACTCTGACGTCACGTAGTTACGTATTCGAAAAAAAAACTTTCCGAAACTTGTGACAAACCGGAAGGAGTATTTTTGGAACAGAAATACTCCATCAAACTTACAACTTCATTTTTGAAACTTTGTCCATGTTTACCATGGTAATCCAACTCTTTAACAGTGTAAAAAACTCACTATGCATGAAACAGCATTTCACCCCCCCTTTAATGTATGCTCTAAATTTCATTTAAAATTCTTACATTTTATCAATACATTCAATTAAAATAATAAGACACTAGGCTGTTACCAATCAAATTAAATAATTTACATTGAAAAATTATAACTGTATTAAATGAGATTATTTTGAATATTTTTTGAATATACAAGGAATGTTGAAAAGATACTTTGAAACTAAACCGCCAGTAGGAGGGGGCAGGCGGCCGTCTTAATGAGCGAGTCATTGAGTCATTAATGTAAACGTTTCGTTCAAACGGCTTATTGATTCAGAATGAGACGGTTTAATAATGGGCAATTGAATCTTTGACACAAGCGATTAGTTCAAAACGCTGAATGATTCAGTAATGAATCATGGATGAGTGTTGCTGTGAGACGCGATATGGTTCTGTTGTTTGGAACTATTTTCGCTGCTAAAACAGAACAAAAACAGTCTAAAAATGTAAGTAACTTAATTTTAACTATTTGTTTATTGAACTGTTATGAAATTAATATCTCGGTTTCAATCGTGATGGCATTCAGGAAAACAGCACTCTGGTCGTGTGTAGCCTATATATTGTTTCTTAACTATAATTAATGTTATAAATAACTGCGCGAGACTCAACAGCGCAACTTTGTTTCCGTCCGTACATTAGGTACCATGATGGGAGTTCCGTGTCTTTATTACTCTCATTTAGCTGTCATCCACCCTCGATTGAATGGAATGTTTTTATTACTCGGCCCGCTCGACCCGCGGATTATGACCCGTGCAGCACTATCGGCAAACTACACGGTTAGAGAATGGACACAAGAGGGAATCGCGACAGAACTGTCACGGTGGATAAAGTGTATATTAGCACGTGACTGTCTGTCCGAGTTTTGTCGAGAGGCGGAGGCGGAGGCGGCACGAAATTTTCTGCTCATATTCAATTATGGCAACTACTGAAATGGGTCATACCATTGATAATACCAGAGCACTGAGCAGTTGAAGTAAATAAAAAAGCTCGGCTCATAACATGGACGCATTATTGCACTGACGGAGCAAGAACAATGTAAGTGTCTATAATACATGCACACAGTTCAATTAATAGTAAAGCTCGCCCTCTTTAACAATATAGTTAAACTAAATATACGACGCAAACTTTGTACAAAGCTGAAAAAACTGTGAAATAAGATCGCATGATTTCTGTCAATCAGATGCAGTTCGTTCCTATAGCAACAGTGGGCTCCCAGCCCATTTTCGGTAGGCTACAATGAAAAAAAGATAATTTAATTTAACATGTTAACCATAGCCCACTTATTTTATTTTTTTTACTAGGAATTTTTAATTCATACTGTTTTATTGTTTTTCATACCTTTTTTTATTGGACCACTCACTAAACCTTCTTTGCTTTCAATAGACTAGGTGCACGTGGCCGCCATTTTGGATTTCTGATCAGCGAGTGTACGTCTAGACACTTCCGGTTTCGCTTTATGCCCGGTGCAGGGAGCCGGAGAAAGCCGAAAATGATCTCTTATAGTTGTTTATAGAATCAATTATATCATTTAAAATACTACTAAGATATATATTACTATCACACGAGCAAATGGCAATTAAAAGAATGGATGCAAATTCAGATTAATGAATGAAATGTTCACGAACAGAAGATTGTATGGTCTCATGCTGCATACACAATGAGAATTATGCCTTCTGTATAGAGTTACAACTACGATTTTATTTGATTATATTGCGGACACGAGGGAGAGAACTTGCTATTATTATAGGCCTACTAGGTGAATATTGATTTTATATGTATTTTTGCAGTGATGCTTTAAATTGCTAATGGCTTTATAAAAATGTTAATGACGGCGCTGTGAACGTCACTAATGATAAAACTCATTTTAACAGCACGGGTATATTCAATCTAAATAATTAAGTGAAAATAATAATCCAATCGCTAAAAAACACGTTTCCAAATAAGCACATAAATTCCATTAGAAAGACTAAGATTAAATGCGTTCTTACCGGATTCAGTGCATCTTGAATTTATATTTTTTGTCTGATCTGGCAGCTTCGAGTAAGGGCTTTTCAATCATTATGTGTCTGTACATCTCCTTTTTTATGGTCACCTGTAACTGGTTTTTACCATGTATATTTTTTCTCCCATTCCTTATACGAACAAGACGCTTTTTCTTCTCGGGAGCTCCGGATAGATCCATTTTTCTGTTGCAGTTTATTTTTTCTCAGTTGTCCCGCTCTGACTAGAACCAATAATAACGGCTGCGTATGTTCAGTTTTTTATTATTAACATTTTATATTGTAGAATTGTAATTTAAAAGGACGATGAAATAAAATGATGCAGACAAAATTAAAATGCGGGACACTGCTTATGACTTGCGGGACGCGGGACAAAGCTTCAAATTTCGGGACTGGTCACCCTCAACGGGGAATGCATGAAAGCTGACTTCTTTTCTTTAACGGGATGAAACGGTTTATAACGACACACAACAGTGAAGTGTGCGGATCTGTCACCCCCTCTGAAAGGCAAGTCTCTTCCCTTGAATTTCACATTGTGCATCAAAAGCATCTGTCACCAGAGGGTGACAAAAACACCCGGTCTGTTGTCGGTATTGCTTTATTTGGTAACAGGGTGACCATATTTTGATTATCGAAAACCAGGACACTCGGCACAATTTAGTTTTCTTCTTCCTCTTAATCCTGTTTTTCTTTCTTAATGGCCCAATGAAAAATAATGAAAACCAGGACATTTTCATCACTTTATAAAAAACAGCCAGGACGGCCAGGACAGCATGTGAAAACTGGGAAATGTCCTGGGAAAACAGGACGATTTGGTCACCCTACTTGCTAATTGTTTGTATTTTAGTAATTTAAATGCATATAATTATATAATATGATTTCTATTACTGCATTTATTTGCGCAAGTGAGATGAGTAAAGAGCAATCATAAATATTTCATAAATCATTCTGTATTTTTTTATAAGCAGCACCTACAGTATTTATTCCACTGTAAAATATACACAATTAGCTATATTAAATTGTTTGTTAACTAACGTTACTGTTAAAAATTGATTGAAAGAAAGCATGTATGTAACATATGTGTTGATAATATTGATCGAGCAACTGATGTAGCCTAAGTAGGCCCTAAGTGTTATATGCGCAGAATTGAGAAAAAATAGTAGGCCTATTTATGGAGATTTAAACAAGACAGGGCAAACGTGTGAATGTTCAGGCGGTATTGTATGCAATCAAATAAAATCGTAGTTGTAACTCTATACTTACAGAAGGCATAGGCTAATTCTCATTGTGTATGCAGCATGAGACCAAGACAATCTTCTGTTCGTGAACAGTTGTATTTCATTCATTAATCTGACTTTGCATCCGTGCATTTAATTGCCATTTGCTCGTGTGATAGTAATATATATCTTAGTATTTTAATTGATTCTATAAACAACTATAAGAGATTATTTTCGGCTTTCTCCGGCTCCCTGCACCGGGCGTAAAGCGAAACCGGAAGTGTCTAGACGTACTCTCGCTGATCAGAAATCCAAAATGGCGGCCACGTGCACCTAGTCTATTATGAAATGATTCAAATCAAACATTCAAATGATCTTACTTGGACTTACTTTTCAAAATTAGTAATAAAAAAATGCTCTTGACAACAGAGAAAGCTAGTAGTCTATATGTGGAGCACTTTTATCATGGATGGATCCACTTTTTTGGGCTTCAAATTTTCTCCAGTCATTCACTGCCATTATAAAGCTTGGAAGAGCCAGGCCATTTTTTAATATAACTCTGATTGTATTCGACTGAAAGCAGAAAGTCATATCTTCTAGGATGTCTTGAGGGAGAGTAAATCATGGGCTAATTTTCATTTTTGGGGGAACTATCCCTTTAAAGACATACATCATTCTTTTGAAAATACCTGATAGTTTGATGAACACAGATATATTATAGCTATAATGTGTTTGTCTTCATGTTTCATCACTCAAAACGTCACTATTATTATATCAATATAAGGCATTTCCTGAAATGTGTAAGTTTAATACTAAGTTCTATGCATCAGTACTGGGCCTTCAGTATGAATGAAACTGATGACATGAGAGTGTTTAGCGCTCCATTTCGCTATCATCTCCCCATTTTGGGTAAAAATAGAAAAATACTAAAGTACTTTGTAACGTAGTTACTTGAGTAATTTTTAAGCAAACTACTTATTTACTCTTACTTGAGTCATATTATATTTCAGTACTTCTACTTGTACTCAAATAATTTATTACTTAAGTAGCAATACTTTTACTTAAGTACAATTTGTCAGTACTCTTTCCACCACTGGTTTGAAGTAAATAAAAAAGGGAGAAAAGGCCGGCCAGAGGACTTTTTCTACATGACAAATATTTATATATATGTTCATTAGGTGAAAGCGGAAGTTATTATCCTAGTTATTTATCTGGTTACCCTAAGTAGGCCCATATTATAGTATGCTATAATTAGATTTTATTATTTACTTTCTTCAAAGTTTTAAGTGTCATTTACCTTTGTAGTGGGCTCGTATGTTTTTAAAGTAATATATCTAAATCGGTTAGGTAAAAAGTACTTTACCTCAGAAAAGCTGGTAGTATGGGATGTCCACTCGAAAACCGGGTTCTGCTCGCGGTGGTCACGTACCCCTGCTTATATTGAATATTAAATTTAAATTGAATACATTAAGCAGCTGTATTATGTAAAACATGGCCTTAATATTGATCATTTACTGATTATATTACAATGATCCAACTAAACCTGATTTGTAATAATTCCACAATTTAAAATTAATAAAAAGATGTGATACATTGTAATTGTTGGATTACAATGTTTGTGTATACACACATTCACATTTTACTTTACTATTACACACATACAAACCACACTCAAGACATCCATACCAACACACCCACACAATTATCATTGCATAATTTATCCAATTGGCTCTATATGCTGAAGCAGAAAACAGGAATAAAGCGAGTATTTGCTATATAGGCCAAACCTGAGAAAAATGGCACCATCTGGTAAAAAAAAAAAATTGTAATTAAGCCTTACCAACAGAATGAAAAGCCTCTTAAAGATTGCATCATTTTATAGTTTATAGTTGCATCATTTATAGTTAAATGGCCCTCGGATTAAAAATGGCAGTTTTAATTCGGGCTGTCACTTTACGTTCGAAAATCGATTGCACAATCAATCGGACCAACCATCACAAGTTTCGAAAACGAAAAAAGGGAATCGATTTTAACGGCCTTCTCTCGGAGTGCGTCCAGTTTGTCACGATACGCCGGGAACTCCCGGCTCTCCCGCGTCACACAACAAAGTCTACAGGCGCTGACAAACACACATAACAGGAAATTATACTTCTGCATGTGTCTCTTTTTACAACAAAAATGTGAATTCAGACAGTATTCAGACAGTTTTATGCATACAGATACAGGTACAGATACGGGCTACAATCACATGCGTAGGCGAAATTTGTTTTCTAATTTTTAATTTCTAATCGTAAATGTCTCAGGTTACTATTGTAACCATAGTTCCCTGATAACAGGGAACGAGACGATGCGTCAAAAACGCTACGGGAACGCCTTCTGCGTGAATGCGTCTGAAGCATCTATGCCAACTAGTCCAATGGAAAAAGAGAATGAGCGTCACGGGCGGGTGACGTCATGACCAGGAAAGGATAAAACCACTTCCGCTGCGAAACGCCAGTTAGCTTCGAAATTGCCGAAGCAAGCCGATCGCAGGGACGCCAGAAGTATGGCAGAGGGACGCATCGTCTCGTTCCCTGTTCTCAGGGAACTATGGTTACAATAGTAACCTGAGACGTTCCCTTATCGAAAAGGGAACTTCGAGATGCGTCGAAAACGCTACGGGAACGAGAATACCCAATGCGTCATAATTCAAGTACCTGAGTGTCAGACTGTTCAGCTAAGCACTAAGCACCTGAGAACCTGGGGCAGCATCCAGGTCTAGGCTGTAAAACCTCACGAATGTGAGCGGAGAGGACCAGCCCTCCGCATCAGACATCGTGGAGAGAAACCCCATGCAGTAAGGCTTTAGAAGCCGCCATACTCCTGGTCGAGTGAGCTCGGACCACCAAAGGACAAGGCTGGCCCGAGTACTCGTAAGCAAGTGAAATAGCCTCGACTATCCACTTACTGGCTGTCTGTTTGGAAGCAGGAAGACCTTTTTTAGGTGATCCAAAGCAAATCAATAGCTGATCGGACTTCCTGATTGAGGATGTCCGATGTACATATGTGTCCAATGCTCGCACTGGACACAAGAGGTGCAGTCTTTCCTGGTCCGCAGTTGTAAAGGGAGGAGGACAGAAAGCTTGCAGCACGATAGGCCTCGGGAGTCAAGGACGGCACCTTAGGGACGTATCCCTGTTTTGGATATAGGAACGCCTTGACCATCCCCGGTGCAAATTCAAGGCAAGTGGGGGAGACCGAAAGAGCCTGAAGGTCACCAACTCTCTTGAGGGACGAAATAGCTAGCAGAAAGATAGTCTTAAGAGTAAGGAACTTCTCTGAGACCGAATCTAAGGGCTCGAATGGGGCCCTAGACAGGCCTTCTAGAACTATAGTCAAATCCCAGGCTGGCACCCTAGTGCGAGTTGCAGGCCTTAGCCTCAAAGTGCCACGAAGGAAACGTGTAATCAGGGGGTCTCGACCCAAGGATGTACCCCCCACCAGGGTGTGATAAGCCGCAATGGCTGCCACGTAAACTTTTAGCGTGGAAGGGCATAAACCTGACACAAAGCGCTCTTGCAGGAACTCGAGTACTGTGCAGCTACACGAACGGGCGATAGGTTGGCCCTCATCGTCACTGAATCCCATACCACACCAAGGAAAGTGGTTCTCTGTACTGGAGAAAGAACACTCTTCTTAGCATTGAGCCTCAACCCCAACATCTGCATATGGGCGAGAACGACACCTCGGTGCCGAACCGCCAACTGCTAACAGGGCCTTTACTTCTTGCTCCATTACCAGATCCTGCTCGGGATGCACCACTGTGGGCAGCACCCCGCTGTAACGAGGAGGACGAGAGCCAAACTGGATTCTGTATCCTTTCTCTACAATCTGCAGGACCCAAGGAGAAATATTCGGCAGAAGCTTCCACGCTGCCAGAAAATTTACTAAGGGAACCAGCCTCTCGAGGCTGGTCTCTGGTGTTACTGAGAGAGCCAAATCTGGAGCCTGAAACATACCGGCAGGAACTACCTGACCTGACTGCTCTAAAACCCCCCTCAGAGGGCGCGAAACTGATGCTGTGCCGCAGCATAGCATCAGCGACTCGCTGGAGACCACTGCGCCCTGAAGCACCAGAGGTGGCAGGGTTGGCAGGAGGGTCTCGTGAGGACCCCGAAGTGGAAAGGGCACCGTGTAATGAGGTGAACACCGTTCCACTCCGGTCGGGGCTGTCCTCACAGGCCTGATGCCTAAGCATCAGGACCTTTTTTTTTTTTAACCGAAGCTTTCTTCGCCTGAAGAACGGTCCTCAGATCCGGCTTAGGCTTAGGCGACTTCGGTTGAGAGGGTTGCGTCTGTCTCCAGTATCTTCGTGGAGGAGCACGAGACGCAACACTCTCTTTCTGTTGCACGCGATATGATGAGCTAGACGGCTGGGGCTGCTCACGCCGAGGGATTAACTTTTTAAAAGCATCCGACTGTTTTTTAGAATCCTGGAATCTTTCCACTACTTCATGAACTGCGTCACCAAAGAGACCAGAGGGTTCAAGCGGAGCGTCTAACAAAAAAGTTCGATCTTTTTCCTTAATATCAGACAGATTGAGCCATAAGTGTCTCTCAGTGGCTACCAAAGCTGCCATAGACCGCCCAATTGCTCTGGCGGTCTCTTTAGTAGCCCTGAGAGCAAGATCGTCAGCCCTACGAAGTTCTCGAACATCGTCATGACTAATTCCCTCGCTGTTATCCAGATCCCCCAGCAGATCAGCTTGATAAGCCTGAAGCAATGCCATAGTGTGCAAGCACGCTCCGGCTTGACCTGCTGCCGAATAAGCTTTGCCCACTAAAATAGATATATTTTTAAATGGTCTAGTGGGCAAAACTGGGGCTTTAATGGAAGATGCAGGACCAGGCGCGAGATAACTCGCTAAATTTTGTTCAACCTGGGGCATCGAACCATAACCGTAATCTTTAGACCCTCTAATCTTAGAATATATATTGGACTGAGGGTTAAAAACACGAGATGAAAACGGTTTTTTCCATGATTTAGATAACTCGTCATGCAAATCAGGAAAAAAAGGAAGCCCTCGCGGTGGAGATAATGTGGCTGAAGAAAGGAAACGCTCATCTAACTTGCTTTTGGGGCGAGTGTTTCTAGTTTCAGATGGCCAGTCAACATTTAATCTTTCTACAGCTCGAGACATGACATCCACCAGCTCATCATATGCCGGGGAAATAAATTGTAAATCCCTTTCCCCCGTGTGTGCATTATCACTGTCCATACTTACAACGTCAACTTCCTCAGAAGATGAGCATTGCAGTAAGGGGCTCTCTCCCCGGGCGGAAGAAACCGCAAAGCGTGCTTCCGACACCGGGGGAGGAGAGCTGGATCTCCCGGGTAAGGAAGGAGAAAGGGTCCTCGGACCCGTCTCGATCCCCTCCGAAAGATCCAATTGCTATCCCCAGGAATGCATTCTCCGCGTTGCCTCGGCAGACGCGGGTCCTGATCCCTGAGGATCGCGAGCCTGTCCACTCTGTTTGTCAAAGAGTGACAGGCGGGATCTGAGCATGCGAAGCGGAAGCTTCTCACAATGCTGGCACTCAGCCCCCTCGAAGGCTGAGGCTGCATGCTCAAATCCAAACAAATCACACAAAGCTCGTGTGTGTCCCCACCCGTTAAATAATGCGGGCAGGGAGGAACACACTGTTTGTAGACTTGTTTCGCCATAACGATACCAACAATATTGCAACAGACAACAATAAATAGACAGGGACAGTTTGACAAAGATTGCTTGCTGAGGCACAGAAGCTAACTGGCGTTTCGCAGCGGAAGTGCTTTTATCCTTTCCTGGTCATGACGTCACCCGCCCGTGACGCTCATTCTCTTTTTCCATTGGACTAGTTGGCATAGATGCTTCAGACGCATTCACGCTCAGGCGTTCCCGTAGCGTTTTCGACGCATCTCGAAGTTCCCTTTTCGATAAGGGAACTGTTGAAGCCTACAAAACTGTTGAAGCCTACAGTAATGTTTTTCATTGATGTTATCGCAGTCCACTCTGCTTATTGTTTTTTTATACAATAAATATCACATTTGTAATCATGCTGATATTTAGGGAAAATGGCAATCTTTCTCATGTAATAAACTACATCATATGACAGGTAGGGATGGGAATCGAGAACCGGTTCTTCTTCAGAACCGGTGCCCAGTGAGGCAGAAGCGCTCTAAATTTTGGTTATATTTCACGCGAAAAGACGACAATGAGGCGCCGTCTAGAGCTTAAATCAAACTTCATTCAAGCACACATATGAAACACTTGCCTACACTACGTAGTCAAACATACATGCATACTGCTGAATCAGCAAACAAATACATATGAAATGCACAACGACACGTCGCTCACGCACATACTTTAGATGCAAACTCTACACACACACGAGATGCGCGGAACTCCAGTATGCTTATGTGAGACACGCGCGCACACACACAAACTCTCCACGGACATATTCATATGAGACGCGCGCATACACAAACTCTCCACGCACATACCGGTACTCATATGAGACGCGCGCGCATACACAAACTCTCCACGCACATACTCATATGAGACGCGAGCACACACACAAACTCTCCACGCACATACTCATATGAGACGCGAGCACACACACAAACTCGTGTACATACTCAATGAGAGCATGACGGCGCCTCATAACAATACGGTCACTTGCAACACGTGTAAATTTTCATTTCGTCAAACAGGGTAACTACCTCCAATAGGCTATGCAGAAACATTTGGCCACACATCAACGCGTGTAACATTATACACTGATGATGAATGAGCGCTGCTTTTAAATGAACATTCTTTTTAAAACAAAAATTGGCAGAATTTCATTTTCTTAATGGCATAAACAGACTTTAGTCCCATGAAACTTAAACTAGAATGTCACTGTTTCTGTCACTGCGACTTCCCGAACAGGCGAACACACTCACGTACACACACAAATCACTTTTGATGACATGATAATCGTAATTGAAACGAACCGAGCCGTGAGACCAGTGTAGGTTTACACCCTAATATTCTGTGGTTTGTCTTCTAATCAGATATTAAAACGAGTTAATACAAAGAAACAATTTGTACTTATTCTCTCACCCAATGAGAATCGATAAGAGAATCGATAAGGAATCGAATCGATAAGCAATATCGATAATGGAATCGGAATCGTTAAATTCTTATCAATTCCCATCCCTAATGACAGGGCTATTCAATTAGCTTCATTCGAGGGCTGGATTATCAAATCAAAAAGTTGAGGTGGGTTAAAGGGATACTTCACCACAGGAAAGATGAATGCGTTTTTTTAAATTGGGTTATTTATGTAGAAGAAGTGTGAAATTATTTTATGGTGCTTTCACACCTGGATCGATTGGAGACGTTGTTCCGAAACAAAGGGTGTTTCCCTTTTGGCCCGATTCATTTGGTCATATGTGAACACAACAATTGACCCTTCGCGTGGAGCTTGATTGACAGGTGTTCTGACCAATCATACTTCACCATCCGCCATTTTGTCGGATCAAGCAGTCAGGAGAGTTAGTAGATTAACATGGGAGGATTTGAACTTGAAAAACTGAATATACTGGCGCCTTTCCGCGGTTAAAACAACATTCCTTCTTATGTTAATTCATGTTTATTTGATGCTATAAATGACCTAGAAGGAAGAGATGATCGGATCACGAGCAGCTTTAACTGATGCTCTACAGCAATCTGTCACGGCACATTAAAGAGCCACAAAACGGTATTTATTGTTTAAATTTCTTTCAAAAAATGACCATATTTGAAAGGTGAGACTTTGTTTAACATGCTTAATATCAAAAGTAACTGAAAAGTAACCTGGTCTGTCCTGTCTGTCCGCGTGTTGTCAGTCTCCTCTCTGCTCCGCGATGTATTTTTCACTGTGTGAGAACATGGTGAGAGCGTGAGAGCGGCGTAGCTTGTCGGAACATAGCGACAGTAACTAAGGAGGGCGGGTCTTTGCGAAGGGTCAATTGCACTCTGAATCGGAACAAAACAACCGAGCCGAGACCGCCTAGAAGAGGTGGTCTCGGCTCGATTCCATACGAACCCTGGAGCGGTTCGTTTGTAGTAAGAACACAACCGACCCACGAACCGGAACAAATCAATGTGTAGCCTGGCAACAGACGCCAATAGATCGCTTGTCAACATGGAGCTTCGGCAGCGTATTTTGCTGATTTGTTGCGGTATGTTGTTTTGGTTAATGTATCAATGTGCTGTGAATGAACAAAACAACCAGTTCGAGTCCAGACTTCGACAAAACACTGTCCTGATGGCCATAATCAAAAGACGTGCAGCTGCACGGATTCGCTGTAGAAGATGGACTCTGTATGCTGACTCTTCCTGACTCTGAGGCAACTCTTCCTCAGACAACCTACCTAGGTAATAACGTTTGTTATATGGCAATGTAAGTGCTTTGATTATGTGTTAATCGTGTGTTTATATGTCATAACATTTTTAGGCATCCGATTTTTAGGTTTAAATATTAAGTCTAGTTCATAGCTTTGTGCTCTTTTTTGTGCAATAAAGAGAACGAGGTTGAGATAAATCATTGGATTTATTGGATCATTGTCACTTCTTGTACACGTCGGTGTTCTAGTGTGTAGTGTCCAACATCCACAAGATGTTCTTCCGACCAAATATCTATGAGGCATTTCACCTCTTCGTAGCACCAAGTCAACCCGCAATTCATTTTGTGTTAGGCTACTGTTGTCATGGCGATGTCCCGCGACCTGCACGCATGAGGTAGTGACGTAATGGCGTAAGGAAAGCCCTGGAAGGGTGCGTGATTTGGACCTCTTTACAACAGTGTGATGTGAACAGAGTGACATATTAAATTGATTCGGAACAATGTATTCTGTTTCGGATCTGTTCCGGAACAAAACAAATCGATCCAGGTCCGAAAGCACCCTTCGAATTTGGTGCCTTCTAGACCATTTTAACGCGATTCATTTTTTTATCGCGAGATTATCAGTCTTTTTGGCCTAGCAAATTTTGTAGGTTTTTGTTTCGCATGCTTTTGCAACATTCATTTCAATGGCTTGCGCTGCACGAGGACGTTTTGTTGCTTCGTCGATCAAAGAGCAAGCACAGCGGTGCACACACCGCGGTCAAAATTCAAAATAGTTAAACTTTTGCCGCTGTGACGATTACCAGCGCGGCCAGTAGAAACTTTTTGGCATCCAAAAAATTTTGAAAACTGCCGTAGCGCTGCGCATTCCGCGTCCTGTCTGAAAGCACCGGATCTAGCTAGACTGGAAACACACTTGTTGCGAGCCAGCCAAATAGTCGGTTAGCGTTACGTTTTGAGTGGATGACGAGCGCAAGATGCCGAAATGGATGCCAATAAGATTCTGAATAGAAAGTTTACTTTTAAAAAGTTGCCAAATGGTCCCATTGACAAGACCAAAGTGATCTGTGTGTTTTGTCGTTGTGAACTGAGCTATCATCATCGCAGCACGTCCAGTCTGAAACACCACTTGATGGCCAAGCACACACAGCTGATGCGAACTCTCCGCCCTCGTCACTATCAGGACCTCGTCAGTATTTCTTTCACACTTTTATTGATGGACAGTGTTACATTGTGTGAGAGATTATTTGCTCCAAGTGAGAATGTTTTAGTGTGAAATTGAACACAGTATTGTCAATGTTGTTTTCAATAACAGTCCCTCCAGGATTTCGCGATGTCGCGATCGCAACTATTAACGCAACTTCAACAAATCCCCGTGAATTCAGTGCGCGTTGCAATTTTGACCAATCACCGCAACTTTTCTGCAACTTTGACCAATCGTCGCGGTCTCCTGCTAAGCGTCATCAAACTCACTTCTTTGTTTTGTTCAGAAGACGCAGCAGACATGTGTGCTGGGGGGTGCGATCGGACTGTCTGTCTGAGTGTGTGTGTGTGTGTGTGTGTGTGTGTGTGTGCGTGCGTGCGTGCGTGCGTGCGCACGCGCGATCGGACTGTGTGTGTGTGTGTGTGTGTGTGTGTGTGTGTGTGAGAGAGAGAGGAGAGAGAGAGAGAGAGAGAGAGAGAGAGAGAGAGAGAGAGAGAGGAGAGAGAGAGAGAGAGAGAGAGAGAGAGAGACGGGCGCGGGGCGTGTGTGTGTGTGTGTGTGTGTGTGTGTGTGGGTGTGTGGGTGGGGGCGTGTGTGTGTTTTGTGTGGGTGTGTGTGTGTGTGTGTGTGTGTGTGTGTGAGTGTGTGTGTGTGTGTGTGTGTGTGGCGCGATCAAACAGTGGAAACATGAACAAAATGACGTTTATTTTGTTCATGCATGACATTCAAACAGCAAAGTGTTTAGTGTTGTTTCCACGGACTTATCACGTATCTGCTTCTCTTTTGTTTTATATTTAAAGAATTGAGTTTGACCATTTTATTTTCCTTTCTTTTCTTGTGTTTATCACTTGTAATAGGCTACTAACTATCACAGTGCATTAGTTCACCCAGTTCCCGAACTCTCTCAATTCAGATAATTTTACACATAAAAAATAGCTACTCGTTCTATCGTCTGACAAAAAAATTAAGGAAATGAGAACAGCTTTATTGGATATTCGGGTATATAATATTATATTATATTAAAATACAGTATTAAACTTTTGATTTTTCCACCATCTAACTTTTGTGGCTAGAAAACAGTATTTTGCACTTTATTAGTAGGCTATATTGGCATCTTTCAACATAAATGCTACTTAATGTTTGTGAGGTTCTGCACATTTACATTTTTGCAGGTGCAGATCTTGTTTTTTAAAAAAAAGCTTAGTTTGTTAGATTTTGCTGTGTCTTTAAATCGTTTGTTTTGCCTTTATAAGGTTACTAAAGGTTAGTTAACTGGTTTTGTGCTCATTAACGTGTGTTACAAAGTGAGCACGTTTGTCTCTGAAGTAAATTCTGGACTACAGAGCAGATGGTGAACAGTGTTTTCTGTGGGACATAAGTCTCTTTGGGCTTTTTTTTCACTTAGTAAACCTAACATGCACAAAAAAAGATATATAACACAATAAAAGAAAGGGGAAAAGCCAAAAAGCATAATATGAGTACTTTAAGTAAAAATCTATCTACCTTTGCTGTTTTAACCTAAAAACAAATGCAGAAAAACATCGCAACTTTCATCGCAACTTTTTAGAAAAGCGGCCGCAACATCAGGCATTTTAGGCCGCAACAATCACAAAAAATGCCCGCGAAATCCTGGAGGGACTGCAATAAAAAACATTTTGCACAAAGCAAGCCAATCCACTTTTTCATGTTGATAAGAGCATTATAATTAGAAAAAAAATAATGGGATAAAAATAAATCAAGAGACATTTAGAATAGATAAAAATGTGTGATTAATTGTGAGTTAACTGAAATTAATGTATTATATTTATTTATATAATAGTAGATATTTATATAATAGTGATACGGTGTCAGGTAGTGGTGTGGCATTTTAATTTGCTTACCTACAGCTTCATCCTTCAAGCCAGGAAGTAAACTGTGACACCAGGCACTTGAACACAGAAACAGGACATAGTAATGAGCATCAATTGTTAGGTTGTGTGAATGCGCTCTCTAAACAGTTTCCCCATGAACTATGCCTGTATACACAGAGCAACAGCCTCAACATTAGCTGTTGAGATGGAAACTCCATTTTGCCAGCTAAATATTGATATGGTTTCTTGTTTTCCTATCGATTACATGCATCAAGCATGTCTTGGAGTGACGAAAAAACTTGTCCTGACATGGATGCGAGGGCCAAAAGAGACAAGGATGTCTGCTGGCCAGATAACCCTTGTAAGCAACAAGCTCGAAAGTCTCAGAAACAGCATTCCAAATGTGTTTGCCAGGCGTCCCAGGGGACTAAATGAAATTGAAAGATGGAAAGTAACGGAGTATAGGCAACTAATTTTGTACACAGGAAAGATTGTCCTGAAAGGACTTCTGAAACAAGAGCTGTATGACAACTTCATGTGCTTCTCCACAGCAATGCGCATTCTTGTCCAACCAAGTCTCAAGGAAACACTGGCAATATGCGAGGGATCTCCTGAAATTCTTTGTGCTACAGTGCAGAGAACTGTATGGAGAGGGTTTTCTTGTTTACAATGTCCATCAGATGCTCCATATTGCAGATGTTGCAAAACAGTTTGAGGGTCTGGAGGAATGCAGTGCTTTCGCATTTGAAAGCTTCAACCAAAAAATATAAAGAACGGTTCAGTCTGGAAGAAAGCCACTGGCTCACATCACAAGAAGACTTCTTGAAGGAAATCACAGATCAAGTGTACAAGACCAAACAATTTCTTTGGAATTTACCCGACATTCTTTGAGGTAATTGAAGAAGATGGACCGGAAAAACAAACACTACTATGTAGGGCGTTGACGACACAGCTCACCTCTATACAGAACCCTGCGATTCTCGCATCATTGGTTCCTATGTGGGCAAAGCAAGGGAGACAACAATTAGGAGAGTATCAAAATAATGAGCTTAAATCGCAAGCAATCATGACTTAACATCATGTGGATAAGGAAACGATTATGTTTCTTTACATTTTACACACAGACATTGTTCAACGCTATGAAAAAGATGAATATGGATGACAAATTAGGAAATCATGCAACCCTAACCCTAATTTAGGAAATCATACAACCCTGTTAATATGAAGAAGAAAAAATGATAGTAATAAAGATTGACTACAACCAAATCATGATACATCAGGATTGATTCCAGGAAATCAACTTTGTCAAATATCTGTAAGTGCCTTCTGCTACAGAATTACTCTTTTAATTAAAGCTGCTAGCAGCATTTATCGGTGTTCAAGCAATTAAGGTCGTTAAGGCAGTTAAGCTCAAAAGCATCAAAAGACATTAAGTTTTATTTGGTAAGCATTTATCCACTGACATCATAGATGAAATAGACGATTTACAACTAATACAGGCAATTTACCATAGGAAATACATGTTTTTTAAGCTTTTTACAGGTATAGCTTCCGTTGAGTGAACGCTGGCGCGTCTTGCTGCCGCTGCTCTCCGGGTCTCCGGTTTTCCTTCAACTATGTGGATTAACTATGTGTGGCTTGTGCTCGCCTGGACTGTTCTGTCCTTGGTTTCCCATTCATCGACTGCACTGTTCCAGTATTCTACAGCTGAGCTTCTGAGGTTCCGTTTTTATCTACATGACGATCCACTACCACCAGCTCTGTCCTCACACCCGGATTTAATATACCTGCCTCGTCGGAAATACATCCACCGTGGCTCTCGTCGGAACTTTCAGTATGATAAATCCAACTCCATAACATCCTTCTGGTCCACTACTCGGCGTCCATTGAGGAATACTGGTCGCCGTGCTGATCATAGTGTGTTGGCCCGCCTAGCTAGGTCGGCTAACACGGCTGTCAAAATCAGTAACACTCTTGTCAACTTTGGTCTTCTTAACATCCGCTCACTTACGAGTAAGGAGCATCTTGTGAAGGATCTCCTCGTTGACTGTAAGTTTGACTTTTTGTGTTTAACAGAAACATGGCAGCAGCCAAATGATTTTATTTCACTCAACGATGCCTCTCCTCCGGGATTTGTTTACATCTCTCAATCGCGTGACTCTGGCCGTGGGGGAGGTCTCGCGATAATTTATCGTGAGAAGTGGAGGATAGCGCCTGTCAATGCTCCTGTCTGTCACTCATTTGAGGCTATTGTTTGTCAGCTTTCTGGACCTATTCCCACCATTGTTGCTATTCTTTACCGCCCACCAAAGCCTAATAAGGATTTTACTGATGACCTTGCTGCCTTTCTGACTCACCTATCCACACTTTCATCAAACATACTACTCCTGGGGGATTTTAATATACATATGGATAATGTTGACAACACTCTTACCAAAGACTTTACATCCTGCTTGGATAGTTTTGGACTTCAGCAATACGTAAACTTTCCCACGCATAATAAAGGACATATTTTAGATTTAATCTGCTGTTCAGGTGTTACACCTGTCAATTGTAAAGCTGATTCTTTCCCTTTTTCTGATCACATGTTGCTCTCGTTCACTGTTAATCTCTCACTCTCCAAATCTGTTCTCCCACGCATTATATCATTCTGAAATATTAAGGATATTAACTTGGACATTTTATCCTCTTGCATCACAGCTTTCCCAGTATTGACAGTTTTTCTACTCCCGATGAACTGCTCTCTCATTACAACTACAATCTTCATAACCTCTTCAATAACCTTGCTCCACTCAAAACCAGGACTGTTTCATTTACTCTCTCTGCGCCTTGGTTTAATCATACTCTTAGAAAGTTAAAAACAAAAGGAAGACAACTTGAAAGACTCTACAGGAAAACAAATCTCACTGTGCACAAGGACATGTACTTAAATCACATTCTTTTTTACAAAGATTCGATTTCCAAAGCTAAAACCACCTATTATTCTGGTTTAATCAGTTCAAGCGAAGGAAATTCAAAGGTCCTTTTTTCACTCATCTCTAACTTCATAAAACCTCGTGATCCACTTCCTCCTCATTTGTATTCGATTGATTTTTGTAATTCCTTATTATCATTTTTTTCTTTAAAAATTGAACATATTCATCAGCACCTTATGTCTACTTCTAGTCCGAACTCATCTGTCACAGTTTCCTTTGCTCCGACTTGTTTATTCTCAGCATTTACCCTACCTTCAGTAAATGAAATTAATGAACTTATTCAAAAATCCAAACTTTCAACCTGCAGATTAGATCCCCTTCCAACTGTGCTTGTGAAAGCCAATGTTTCTTTACTATCCCCCCTAATCACTAACATCATTCACTCTTCACTTACTACTGGAATTGTTCCTTCTTCTCTTAAAACAGCTTCTGTAACTCCGATTCTTAAGAAACCTGGTTTAGATCCCAACGACTATAATAATTTCCGACCTATTTCAAATCTTCCATTCATCTCCAAAATTTTGGAAAAAATAGTGGCTGCTCAACTCCATACTCATCTTTCTTGCAATAATCTATATGAACAATTCCAGTCTGGTTTCTGTCCTCATCATAGCACGGAAACAGCATTACTTGAAATCACTAACAACCTTCTTCTAGCGGCTGACTCTGGCTTACTTTCCATTCTTCTTCGGCTTGATCTGAGTGCGGCCTTCGATACTATTTCACACACCATACTTTTGGACAGACTCTCCTCTATTGGAATTACTAACACACCTCTTAACTGGTTTCATTCATATCTCTCTGGCCGCACTCAGTTTATTCAGTTAAAATCATTCACCTCTCATTCTGTCCCTGTCATAACAGGTGTGCCCCAGGGCTCCGTTCTGGGGCCCTTACTGTTTATTATTTATCTTCTTCCCCTTGGTTACATCTTCCGTAAACATCATATTAATTTCCATTGCTACGCAGATGACACCCAGCTCTATCTTTCAACTAAACCTACTTCCACACTTCCACCATTTTCCCTTACTAACTGCCTTCTTGACATAAAATCCTGGTTCACATCAAATTTCCTTAAATTAAATAGTAATAAAACAGAATTGCTTCTTATAGGTACAAAATCAACATTAAACAAAATCCATAATTTCTCTATTCTCATTGATAGCTCCTTCATTTCCCCCTCCCCTCAGGTTAAGAGTCTGGGTGTCATCTTTGATAGCACCCTCTCTTTTACATCTCATGTTAACAATGTTACCCGGTCTACTTATTATCATCTTCGTAATATCAACCGTTTGCGTCCTTTCCTCACGCCGTACTCCACAGCCATTCTTGTTCACAGTTTAGTCACCTCCCGTTTAGATTATTGTAATTCCCTTTTGTTTGGCCTCCCACATAAAACTCTTCATAAACTTCAACTGGTCCAAAACTCAGCAGCTCGTATCATTACTCGCACCCCTTCGATTCATCACATCACTCCTATCCTACAACAGCTGCATTGGCTCCCTATTATTTATCGTATCAACTACAAAATACTTCTTCTTACTTTTAAAGCCATTCATAATCTAGCCCCTTCATATCTTTTTGATCTCCTCCATATACCCACACACACGCGTACTCTTAGATCCTCTTCTTTTATTCATTTTACTGTTCCCCGTGTCCGCCTTGTTACTATGGGGAGTAGAGCTTTCAGTTTCTCTGCTCCTCAGCTCTGGAATTCGCTTCCACCAGACCTCCGTAAAATTGACTCTCTCTCACTTTTCAAATCCAAACTCAAAACTCATCTATTTAGAATAGCTTATTCCCTTTGACCATAACTGCACTATCTTTTAATTGTATTGTATCTCATTGTTTTTTAAATTTTGTTATTGTTGTTGATGATGATGTAAGGTGACCTTGAGTGTCAAGAAAGGCGCCTATAAATAAAATGTATAATAATAATAATATAGCGCCACCTATGGTCCAATGTCCATAAAACTATGCATGCTTGTTAATGATGTTATGTCACATATGGTCACCAATTTTTGTAAAGTTCTGAGTTTTTATTTATGATTTATAGGCTTTTCGGTGGTATAAAAAACTTGATTCTAAGTCAAACGTTTTTTTTTTTTTTTTTTTTTGCTCCAAATCGAAATCCGAGATATACATCTTGTTCGTCTTTAGCCAGGGATCACAGTGGTGTAAAAACCACTTTTTGTCCAATCTCCATGAAACTCTGCATGCTCCTTCAGCATGGTATGACACATATGCTCATCAATTTTGGTGAAGTTCTGACTTTTTTTGTAGGATTTATAGGCTTTTGACCGTATTTGGTCACGGACCATTTCCTAAATGACCATGTTATGGCCAAGCAAATGCAGAATTTCAACATTTTTTCGATAATTGTTGATATTCAGACTCCAGAGAACATTTCTGCACTGGTCTGGTTCCGATTGGTCAAAAAACCAGGGACTAGTTCGCAAAAGTAGGTTTTGGACAAAATTGGCTATAACAATTTTTTTTTGCTCCAAATCGAAATCCGAGATACATCTTGTTCGTCTTGAGCCAGGGATCACAGTGGTGTAAAAAGCTTGATTCTAAGTCAAACGGTCTAGGAGTTATGAGCAATTTAGTACTTTTGGTTGCTGTAGCGCCACCTATGGGCCAAACGGGGTCATACTCTGATAGGTTGTCCCCATATTTGAGGCCCACCATCTGGGCGAGTTTCAAGTCTCTAGGCCTTACGGTTTGGGCTGCACGATGCGTTTTAGGTTTTTTTTTTTTTCAAATAGCAAATACAATAGGTTTTCAGCACTAAAGTGCTTGAACACCTAATAACCAAATAATTTTTTTAGATGATTACCTACGTTGTTGTAGAATTTGTAAAAGAGAAGACAGTGGCAGATGTTTGCTGAACATGGATTGTGGCAGATGGAAATGTATAGCTACTGCTTAGGTTTTGTGATAAAGTACTAAGACTACACAGACTGTGTATAAATTGTTCACCTTTTGACTGGTTTGTGATTGGGTATTTGTCTAAATGAACAAACAAGTTTTGAGCTGCTACTGGTCTCTATTTGAACCATCAAAGAAGGCAAAACATGGAGAACTGCCAGATAAGACAATTACAAGATAAGAATTTTAGAAAAAAAACCTTTACATGTAATAGTTAACTGTGAATAACCATTTTCTCTCTCTCTGCAAATGAATAATCCACCAGCAGTACTAGCTTCCATATACTTTGTCATTTAATGATAATTTAGTTTTTTAGCAAATTATCAGGAAAGCCTTAAAGTACCTGAAAGGTGTCGAGGAGCTCTCAAATGTTGAAAACGACGGAGACTCCCAAATGATCAAGAAAAGAGCGCACAAGCGACCAAGTCGTTTTGAAAGTGATACAGAGAATGGTAAATCGAAATTCATTGTGATTGTTTATACACTAAAATATAAGGAATATTATAATAATAATAATTATAAAATAGTTTCTAAAATGCAAAATAGACCCTGCAGTGACTCTTTTGAATAAACGTGGAAATACATAATTTAGTTACAGAAAATTACTGTCTGATTGTCTGTCAACTACTCAGAATCAAGCATTCAAAATTAGCATGGTATAACCTTATCTATATTTGGTCTTCACTCACAGAATTGGTCTCACCAAAGCGTCCTCGTTTCCAATGTATGGCTGGAAACAGACAGAAAGCTCCAGTCTTCGTGGAGAACAGGCAACAGTAAGACAGTAAGTAACCTGCAAGAACAATTAGTTTGAAGCTGTTTACATCATACTAACCAATAAAAAAAAAGCAACAATACAAAATGTTTATTGCTATCTATTACCAGGCCAAAGTGCTACAACACCTTTCTTATCAAGTAAGTGTTAAAATAATTAGTAAACTATTTATATACAAATACACTTTTAAACTAATGTTTTTGGGTTCAATATAGGTTAAGCTCTAATTGGACCTTCAGTGCTTTGGTCCCTAGTAATATAAAAAAAAAATGACAATTAATGTAGGCTACACACCATGCTCTGTAATTAAATCAAAGTACCGTTTCAAAAGTTTAGCCACAAAATACCATGCTCTAAAATAAAAAAATACTTACTAACTTAGTCTGCAAAGTAAGGTTATATCAAATGGTTAATTTTTGGGCATTAAAGGGTACCTATTATGGATTTTTGAAAATTGCCCTTCATGTAGTGTGTAACATAGATCTAAGTGAACGAAAACATCCTGCAAAGTTTTAAACATGAAAGTTCACCGGATACAAAGTTATTGTCTCTCAAAAGTAAGAGTCGACTCTGAGTCGCTGATATGAATCGTTCGACGAACAATGCTTTTCCTTTGTCTAGTTGACGTCAACTTGACAAGTTATTTGAATAAGATACACCCACTTATTGTGTTCTGAGCTTTTTACAGTCTATGGTTCGGAGACGCCAGGGAAAACTAACATCATGTCGATGAGACGCTGTGTTTTGATTTGAAGTGCGACGCAAAAGCAAACTTTTTTCATCTGCCCAGTGAGGAGCATTTGAAGACTAAGTGGCTACAGTTCCAATACAACTATACCACAGAAGTATAGCCGAACCTTGTTCTGTGTTCGTTTTATTTTGAAGATGATTGCTTCACAAACCTAAATGCTATAAAGTATGGATTTGCGAGCCGGCTGATACTGAAGGAAGGTTCAATACAGAGTTTATTTGGATCAGCTTCCTTCTCCGAATCACAACCTGTAAGTATTATTAATATTAATTGTTGCTTTAATGGGTTTTGTAGCGTCGGGGGCGCGAGGAGGGAAGGCGCAGTAAGTGTGTGTGTGTGTGTGTGTGTGTGTGCGTGCATGTTTTTTTATGCTGGACTTCAACCTGAATCCAGACTGACTCATGGGGACTCGTGTCGCTGTTGGGACCTATTGAGGTCCCCATGAGGAAACAAGCTTATAAATCATACAGAATGAGTTTTGTCTAATTAAATTGCTTGATTTTGTAAGATTTTTTACTTATTCAAGTATTAACATATTAGAGTATTAAGCATATATAAAAAAAATTCTGCATTAGACATTAAGCAATGTCTTATGTGCTCCTATTTTAAGATTTATGTGCCCACAGCAGAAGATGACGATGAGGTCATATATTTTTTTTTTCTTACTTTCTTCAATTTTCATTCTGTTAGACTGAATCTGTAACCTTTTCCTTGTGAGCCATGGCTAACTTTTTCACTAAACACTAAAACAACTTTTTTTAGTTAATGATCTGTAAGAATGGACATCCTCCACTTCAGGTGAAGGAGAAAAGTCCTCCACTTCAAATGACCGCTCTGTGACAAAGCTACTTGCGTCACTCCAGTCACTCTCCATTTTAGCGAGTCTGACACCGGCTGTCACTGCGCTCGCGTGCAATCAGTGAATGAGACCAAAATGCTTTAGGGCCTGCTTAATCTAGGCTATACTATTTATCAGAACAGTCTACAATAATCATGACATTTTTTTTTATTCTTCTTTGACAGACCCAAATTGGACAGGTACACTTATACAGGCTTCAAAGACGTGACGCTTGCTTTTTCTGTCTGACTGAACTTTTTACCAATTAATAAACATTAAAATTAATAAAATTATAACATGTATGTCTACCACCTCCCTTATACATATGCCCACTCTTATTTCTTTAAAATAATTGGCTTATTGGCCATTTTCTGCCACCTGAAGTGTGAAAACATCATGTGGGGCGACCGTCCGGCCTTGACTTCTGTTTGGACAACTGGTTTTAAATCAAACTAAAATAATTTAAATATAAACCTTACCCTATTTGGCATAATTTTAAACTTGTTTTCCATTGATTGACAAAGTTATTAAACATTTGTACACACATTTCAATCATAATAAACAAACAATCTTGTCCGAAGATGTTCATTGCCTGAAATATCATTTGGGGCGACCATCAAGAAAATACAATTAAGGGACTTTTATTTTGACAATCATCTCAAAGAGGATGTTGCATCAGCCAGCCTCATGGTGAGGGTCCCACAGAGACAACTAGCAGGTGAGTAGTCACTCTCATTTTTACAAACAAATCCTCTTTAAAACTGCTGCAGTGTATACGTCACATTTTGATATCATGTGGGGCGACCAACCTAAAACTGTAAATAATAAGTTTTATGCGCAAATCTTTATATTTAATGTAAATTTGTCAGTGATATGTGGTGAGAAGAAGCTAGCTTGGGTTCTATAGCTAAGTATTAGCCTGTTATACTTGATTAAACTTGAAAACATCATCTGGGGCGACCGCCACTGATTGCTTAAATGATAGAAAACACATATCATGTATTTGTAGTGTCTGTATGCAAATGTTTTCATTAATTATATGCATTTAGTTGTTTTAAATAACTTTCTACATTTCACCACATATTTTTTCTAAATGTCAATAATTTCGATCATATTTCAGAGAGGACTAAGCTTACTTTTTGATTATTATGTTTTTATCAGAGAAATGTGTGAGTATTAAGCATTCATTCTACTTTTTCCAATTCCTTTTCTAACTCTGTGTATGTTTAAATATACTTTTTTTTCTAGATGGCCCCACTAACAAGCAAAGAAAAGACTGCTCGCTACAGGCAGCGGATCAATGCAGACCCTGTAGCAAGAGCTGACTATCTTGCCAGGAAAAAAGAAAGGTAAAATCTATAGGTAGTTAACAGTAGGCCTACATAAAATGTAATGTTAGGCCACCAGAATCAGTGACAGTATAATAATGACAATAGTTTATTATACAATAATTTGTTTCAGCTACTAGAGAAGAAAGCAAAAGGGCACAATCAAATACATGAAGTCAGATACTTTAGGAAAGATGTTCTTGCTGTCATTTCAGAACCTGAGCCAACAACTTCACGCTTCTCAAAGTTGACCTGCCAAGACTGGGTAGCATTCAGAAATTGCTGGGGTTAAAGAAATGCCTACAATGTGTCTGCAGAATGCTGTTATGTTCGAGTGTTACATTAAATCGTAAGAAAATGCAAACATTGTACGTTGAAGCGATTAATGTAATGAAAATGGAAAAAGGAAATTTCTGTTCAGTGTGTCTGCAGCATGCTGCTATGTTCAACTGTTAAATGAAATAGTAATGAAAAGGCAAACATTGTATGTTTAAGTGATTAATGAAATGAAAATGAAAAAGGAAAATGCTGTTCAATGTTATGTCCAAGCATTTAATGCATTAGTATTGAAAATATTAATATGATGGTTATGGGTCAAATGAAATAGTGAGGAAACTGTTAATGTTATGAAATGTGTCAAATGAAATGGATATGCTGATTCTTCATAAAATTGTGTTTTAACTATCAAAATCATTGAATAGTCTTAATTGCCTGCTGTTTTTCATCATGTGGGGCGACAACTTGTCATGTGGGGTAACCAATCATATTCAATTCTGTAGTAAATTCAAAAAATAAATTCTGTCCATTTTGGTTGAAATATAATTCATTGGTATAACATCAATAAGTGGATAGTATATCTACACATTTTTAAATCAGTTTTATGGATTATATGAGGAAAAAAAATATGTAATTGCTTTATGAGGGTGACACTGCCATTATAGATAAAAATGTATTTAACATAATTTGCAATAAATGAAAGGACACACGAGTATATCTTTCTTAAACAGTTCAATTAATTACTGATACTTCTTAAAATATAACTTGTGTAAAGGAAATCTATTAATTTTAAGATAAATTACGGTCGCCCCAAATGACTTTTTTAAGGTCGTTGCCCTATTCATTTGAATTTAAAAGCACTAAATATCTTTGTTTGAAGTTTTCACACACATGTGTAGACTACACTCCAAATGTTTAGAAAATAGTCAAATATATTATTATTTCAAGTATTTTAAAAATGGGCCTCTCAAAGGCCTTACACGTCATTGTTTCACAAATGAATTGTTTCACTAAGGTGACGAACTAGAGACAACTGGTATTAGACACAAACAACTGATTTAATTGCAAATATTTAAATTTCAGTCTTCCACATTTTGAAAGCGAAGAATAATTATTTAATTTATTTATTTATTTATTTATTTATTTATTAACCCTCTGGGGTCGTTCGGCCCAAATGGACCCAAAGCATTCAAATAAAAAAAAAAAATTAAAAATCACAGCTTCTTCGGTATGGTCCGAAATTTGGTGACTTTGTTGGTATTTGGTATATGAACACCCAAACAAATTGGGGACAGGATGTGAACAGTCTAAAGCCCTATTCGCACTGGATTAGTATTATCTGGGGACCTCGTGTGATTTAGAAATTACCCCGCCACATCTGAATTTCGTGTGGCGCATTCGCACGGGATAACCGAAGCCTGTGATTTAACTCAAATTTACTGACTTATCTCCCGGATATGGCGTCAGGCTATTGCTTGGAAATTTCTTTTCGTTAGGTCTAGCTGTATTATATATAATGACATAGCCTAAACAGAATAAAGTTCCTTACCGCACGCTGCTATACATGCCAATTCATCTCCATTTAATCATTCTTTTTGTTTTGCTCTTCCGATGATCTTCAGCTTTCACTTTCTGCAAATTGTGTAGTTGTGTGAAGCGATATGACTCAGCTCCCAAAATACTATCAAAACACTCCAAACCAGCCTCCATTATTTGCGAAAGATGGATAAAAAGGGGCATATGAAACAAAAACCTTGAAAAAATGATATACGATCCGGCCAAATCACAGAGATGCCGATTCGCACGGGACTAATATTATCACAGGACCTCGGTGTTCGGCGAAATATAGTAGGTAATTTGCGGGGGAATTTTTACTTTACAAATTACAGACATGGTCGATTCGCACGGGATTAAGATCTCAGACAAACTCCGCAATTATTACAAATTACTAGAGGTCACCAGGTAATACTAATCCCGTGCGAATAGGGCTTAAGTGGTTGTAAAAAAAAATAGTCACACTTGAAAACCTTTATCCTATTCAATATCTGTAGAGAACAGGCCTCAAAACATAAGAATATCTGTGAGTGATCAGCCCTGTTAAATACCCTTAAATGGGCAATGTATCCCCCAGGATACAGACATTCAATGCCTGATAATCAAAGCTGTGAGAAGATTATTTTGAAAATATCAAGAAGAACATGTAAAACTATCCTTAAAAAACTATTTTCTAAAACAAAATCACTCTAAAATATCATAACCGTGAAAAATATAAAAATGCTTATCTCATGGCCAGTGTCTTTGTCCACGTATGCTGCCATTTTGGATTTTGATATAAATTTTTGGAATGTTAGCATAAAGTCACATGACCTGATTACATGACCCATCACCCCATCAGTGTTTCTCATCAACTGCAACCAAATAATGCCCCTCCCCCCATGGACCCTCCCCCTACAGCCTGTTAAATGTCTGTATCCCCCAAGATACAGAAACTCTTTAAGGGTTAAGTGACGATATTAACATTTCGTCTGAGAAAGAATAAGAAAAAAAAAAACAAGGTCAAAAGATTGAAGTCTTAAAGTGAATCCTTTGAAAATATCTATAATAGTAATTATTATAAGTGAATTGATGAATACAGTTTGATGTAAAATTAATGACTCCAACAAATGGGAGTTGCAGAAAGGTAACTAAAAGTATGATTGTGTTTTAATGCAACATTTTGAAAAAGGATTCAGGTAATATAGAGAGACAAATCTCACGGATGATTTATAATAACTGTGAAAGATGCAGAGTAGCCTTGTCAAATTTAGTGTGAATCCTGATTGGAGATTGATAAACTCCTAGAAAAACTTTGAAGACAGATATTAAACTATGGTTATTGAGAACTAGAATCATTATTTAAGATCAAATAAGCAGAGGCAGTAGGCTACTGAATTAACAGTTGATAAATGTAAAATGTGTAGAAAGGCATCTGATCAAACAAACAGCTTGAAAACTGTTGACCATGAAAGAACTAGACGCTGATGTTTTGCTTTCAAAAGATAAGTTTGTTATTGGCTGTAATGAAACAGGTTGCTTATCTGAATCTGATGTCTGCTGTGGCTGTACACGGCCAGTACGACAGAGACTCAATCTGAGTGGAAATTTGTAATGTCTAAATAAAGACAACTATAAAATTATGTTTATTTGGAAACAAATGTCATTTCTGGCAAAGATGCCTTAAGCTGGGATAGTTAAAAGATGATAGATAAAGTTTAATGATTTTGTTGAAGTTAGAAGTTTATGAGAGAACAGTGTACCAATCCTGAGTGCCTCAGAGTCTCTCTCAGTCAATTTCAGCTAACAGGCTGTTATCTGACCCTGTGTCATAAGTAATAATAAGCTATTTATAGTAAAAGCACAGTGTTTCAGTTGAAAAATCAGACACAGAGATGTTAAAGAAACCATTGCCATAAAGAGGGCAATTTGTATTGGTGAATGTTTTAAATGTAAAACTGAACGACTTTAAAGAAGTCTTTAAAATAATAATGCAGACCTTAAATGATAGAAATAACATTTTTGATTATTTTATTTTAGGACCAGTAACTTCTTTGTCTTATCTTAAGTCTCCACCATTGAAACAGGCCCGATGGCTACGGCTAAAGATGTACAGTAACAGTACACTGAATGTATGGTTGTGAACTAAATTCACTGAGGGTAATCTAAGTAGCTAGGTTGATGATTTTAAGATGATTAATGGATTTAAGTGATTAAATACTGCTGTTATTAACCTGTCCCCTGTGAACACTATTAGGCAATCAGAATGGCTCTGGTGACTCTTGAACGTGCCTTTCCTAAGCTCCAGAAAGCAGCTGAGTTCTGTTAAAGGAAACTGATTGTGTGATGGGAAAGAGCGGTACCAGTGTGTACGTGGCTACTCAATGACAGGATGATCTTCCTGGCCAGGGGACAGCCTAACGCAGGGGGTCACGGACATTGGGCACCTCAGGACGGGGGTGTGGTACATGCAAGAAAGGTAGTGAGAGTTGAGCGCTGACTACTGGAGGCCACTGGGGTCAGCAGAGCATTGAGAGGTGAGATGCGCTGTGACGAGTTGCGGCAGTCTGACCCAGAGAATGTGAGTTCCTCTATACCACTTGCCAGAAGAAACCGCATAATCGTACGCTTGTTTTTCATTGTGACAAGTGTCTGCAATTAAGTCAGGGGGACAACACCCTGAAGAGAAAATTATAGATAAAGAGCTATGGGGGAGCTTTCAAGAGCCAGCTGATAACATGAGGGGATTGCCATTGTTTGTTGTGGAGACAGGAACAAAACTTTTTATGTATTGGCTGCCTCATGGGCAAGAATAAGAAAATTTATAGAAGTGTTGATTTTGAACTAATATGTTTTAACTCCTGAAGGTCGTTTGACATGGTGGGTGGCTAAAGATGAAGACAGTTTTTGATTTGAGAAAAGTCTGGATAACAAAATTTAATGGTAAAAGGATAGTGATTGATTTAATGTAATTATTATTTGTTAATAAGAGAGAGAGACTGTTTGAGTGGGGGAAGGCATGATAAACTGTGTCTGTCTTTCTGTTGTCGGCCTGCTAGAGCAAGCTGAAGCAAAATAATGATAAGGAAAATTAAACAAAGCAACCCAGCTGACTTGTCTAAAAAAATCTAATGAAAAATGAACAGAAATGCTTTGGAACTGGTTAAGAGACCATGTAAAATTAGGCAAAAGCTACAGAAAATGTGAAGTTTAAAATCTTACTCAAAATTTAAATCTTTTTAGCAATAATATAAAGAAAGGCGAACATTGAGAATGAGTAGTTAAGAGATGTGTGTCTAGTATGTGTGTGTGATGGTGACAGCACTTTAGGTCTTGTATGTATTAGTTTGGGGTACTAATATTCCACCTGAAGAGGGAGTATATTGTTTCATCATTACAGATGGGTTAAGGAAATGACAAATTTTAAAGAAGCCGATAATTGTGAGTGGATCCGATGAAAAGATAGAACGAGCTTTAAGTTGATTGGTCATCAAGCTCTGTCTGGTATTAATTACTTTTTGTTGATTTGAATTACGTTCTGGATCAGTTTAAGTATTTGTGTAAATTGGAATTGTGGAGTTGTAGATCACCATCTGGCATGGCCTGAGATAAATGAAAATGTTATAGATTTGATGGCAACAACAAAGTGACATATTGGCTAAGTCAAACATGGAATTTGGAAGAGAGCCCCTAAAAATGTGTGATTATTGTGGGCAGAAGGATGAGAATGTTATTTGACTGACATTGACCAAGTGACCAAGTCTGTACACCACGACCTGACTTGATAGAAACAATTGATGACTTTGAAAATGTTTGTAGATGACTGAATTAAGAGACCAAACAACAGGCCTGAAAAGCAGGATACGCTGTGAGACTCAGGGCCTTTGCCCTTCAAATACTTCGAAAAGAAGATGAGATTGTGGCTTTAAGTGTGTAATATCTTGTTTCAGAGGCAGATAAAGATGTCTGGAGGAAATTTGTCTAAAGGACAACGTTTGGGTTAGTGTTGATGCAAAACTTTATCAAAACACAATGTTAAATGTTATGTTAAATTGATGCACGAGTTGAGTCGTGCATCAAAAAGGGGGGACAAAATATGGTTTTATAAAGGGACAATATATGTGGGGAGGACACTGGGTTTAATTGGGTAAAGGCCGTCCCAAACAAACTTTGCTTTCTGTAAATGTATTTGCAGGACTGTTTCAACAGGAAACGCCAGGGCAGATGTGGCAGCGAAGGTCACGGCAGAACAGTAGACAAAATAAACTACGTGTAGTTTTACTATCTGAAAATAACCTCGACATTTTGTTTTCTTTCCAGAGAATGGAGCGGAGCATAACTTAAAATTTTCCTTTCACAGAATGTCAGATTGGATTGCAGCTAACAGAATGATTCTGTTCCAAAATGTATAAATATTGTGTTGTTGACATGAGCAAAGTGGGTTGAATGTTGATGTAATAGTTGAATGAGTTTCAGGTTGCTGAATTGGCCAAATGTTGAGAATAAATTTGGAACTCATAATGTATATCATCAGTAAACAAATGGTGAAAATTCCACAGGTCACACCAGAAGGACGACCAGCAGCACTAACAAAACACTTAAGATCTCCATTCACAGGTGACAGAGGCTATGGTCCACTCCACAAACAAGGTTGCAAGGATGGAGATTGCAACACCACCGTCCAAACATCTCACCTTAAACAACGCCAACGAGATTTGATTGGTCACTGATTCATTAGAAAATTTGATTACTCTTTGGGGTTTCGGGGGTAGGATTGTCGATATTGTGTTTCCAGCTCAGTACAGAGACTGGTCAGAGCAGGGAAGATTGTTAAATTGCAAAAATGACAGTTTTATCCAAATGATGATGACAATGACAAGAAATGTGATGATGATGATTCTAGTAGTGGAAGCTACAGTGACATGTGTTAGACATTTGGTGTTTGTTTTTCTTTTCTTTTTCTTCTTCCTATGAATGTTTTTGTTATGAACAGATGGTTAAAAGCTGTGCTTATCCGCTATGTGATAAGGTACAAGGAGAGGGTTTTGAAATGAAGGGTTTTATTATACTTTTCTTATACTTTATATTTTGATGTAACCACTGTGGATTGATGATTTGTTGTTTTTCTAACTAGTCTGTACACTATATCTTGTTTAACTGAGGTGACTGAGGGTTCGATCAAGGTCGAGAGTGCAATAGCAGTGTCTATTTCATTCAGCCCGGCTTCAGATTAAATTCTTTACTGGCTTGCTAAAATTTAAGGGCCTATCCTTACAAAAAACAGCCTAAGCTTTTTCTTTTCAAAATGGTATTTTCACAAATGTTTAAGAAGAGTGATCAGTTATGTGAAAACCAGAGATGAAGAGTAGTGTGATGATATGACTTAAAATTTGTCTTTTTGTTTATTATTGTGATTATGGGTAATCAGAATGATAAAAAGTGGGGATTGTTGTGGAAAAATTTTAATAGTCATTTATTCCTAATCTATTCAATGTGTAAAAGTATATGTGTGTACGTGCTTGTGCGTGACGTTTCAGGAATATATGGGACAGGACATCTTGACCTTAGGAATGGTCGGATTTGGCTGGTTTATTCCAGTACCAGTTTGTGTCCTTAAGTAGAAACTGAACAGCAGTGGGGACCTTATCTGAGTGGGGGAAAAGTACAGCGAGTGAGAAGGAACCTTGAAAAGAGTATAAAAGCTGTCTCATGTCTTCCTGGTGCGCGCCACTCACGTCACAGGGTAACTGCTGTGAATGCGACCGGGCCTATTCTTGCAAGAATAAACATTTCTCTTTTTATTAATTTGACTCTGAGTGTCTCTTACGCAGTGATGGTGTTTAAAAGAAGTTTTTGCCACAACACTCCTTCGCACTGTCTCACCTTTATATGCTTTGTGGAATGTGGAGCACATCAGCACTTCCCGGGTGTCTTTCCATTCCACAAACACCAGCTCATCCTCTCTGAGCCATCGCATGGACCCTCGTGGAGCATTCCGTGGTAGTCTGTTGGTGACTCTCTTTGGGAAACCAATCCTGTTCGGACGAATGGTGCCACATGCCCAAATCTTCTTATGGAGGAGGTCTCTGAAAAGCATGGTACTAGTGTAAAAGTTGTCGACGTATAGCTTGTAACCAGTGCCCAACATCTTTTCATCTAAGAGTGCCATGACAGACTCATAGCTCAGCCCCTTCTGAGATGGCATGGACTTACCCTTGTCCACGAAGAACTCACAGGTGTAGCCACACAGGCAGTCTGCCAAGACAAAAAGCTTGTAGCCCCATTTAGTGGGTTTGTTCTTCATGTACTGCTTGAGTCCAGACCTCGCCTTGGATGCCACCATCTGATTCTGTTCTGATTCGGATGAAAAAATGTCCTGCAGGCATCCCTAATGTTGTCAAAGAGAGGCTTGGTCTTCCCCAAGCGGTCGTAGGCTGCTGTTCCCTTCTTCTTTTCGTTTTCTTCACCATCCCGAGGATCGTTAAGATGAAGAGCGCTTGTGATGGTATGAAACTTCCTACTGGACATGATCTCAGCAGGAAGGGGAACACTGTAGATTCGGGACCTCCTCCAATAATCAGTCAGGGCAGAGACCTTCACGAGACCCATGTACACAACAAGTGCCAGGTAAGACTTGAAGTCTTCAACCGAGATGGTATTCCATGGCTTTTCTCTTCCTTGCTGATTTTTTGCCCCATATACATTGGTGTGCTGAACGATGGTCTGCAGCACAGACATTGAAAAGAGAAGATGAAACAACTGCAGTGCTGTGTAGGTTGCAGTTGTCACCAACTGTGGCCCAGGTGTACGAGCAGGCCTAAATACAGGCTGCGAAGGTCCAATATCCTCCTCATCAACATTGTGTCATCTTTCCTGTGAGGTGCTAAGAGACACAGTAGGTACTGACTGGCTCCCCCTCGCCCTCTCCCTCTCCCTGTACCTCTGGTAGCTGAAGCAGATTCAGAATGGAGACGCAGAAGATGAAGACGACTGATGTGGTCTCTTTCGTCGCTCAGGACTGGACTCCGGATTCCAGTCCTCATCCGTTTCAGTTGAAGGCCTATTTTACAGTATCGCAGCAACGTTCCAAAGCGGCCAATAGGGCGTCTATGTATTTATTATGTCTATGATTACAAAGCCTGTGATTGAAGGAGAGAAACTAGTGCGGGGCTAATGTCAATTAACAGTAAGGATGAAATACTACAACTATGGCAATTTCCAAATAAGCAACAAACATAAATAAATTAAAAACAAGAGCTATTTGCGTTTTCTGTACAATAATGAAACAAACAAAGATTTGGTGAAGTTGAAACTGCATGTTAAAGGTGCAGTGTGTAACATTTTCGAGTATTTATCAACAGAAATGCAACATGACATCCATAACTATGTGTTCAGTGGTGTATAAAGAACTTACTTAATAAACCGTAATGTTTTTATTACCTTAGAATTAGGCATTTATATCTACATAAGCGCGGGAATCCCCTGCTATGAAGGTCGCCATATTGTGACGTCATGTTTCTACTGTAGCCGACAGCGAACAAACAGCGTTACAGTTATTAATAATTATGAGTGTGGTGGTCTAAACTTTCTAGATTTTACTTTTTTAAATAATACTTTCAAGATAAATTGGTTAAAACAGTACTTAACAAATCCTGATTCTTTCTGGAATACTCTTCCTAGTCTTGTTTTCTCTAAGGTGGGAGGTCTCCCTTTTTTATTGTTATGTAACTACAACATCACCAAATTGCCCCTTAAATTGTCAAATTTTCATAAGCAAGCGCTTTTGGCCTGGCACCTAATTTATAAACACAATTTTAGTCCTCACCGGTACTTTATTTGGAATAACTGTGATATTATTTATAAAAATAAGTCGTTGTTTTTCCCAAACTGGGTTAAAAATAATTTTATTTTGGTTTCTCAATTAATAAATTCGGATGGATACCTGTATTCATATTCAGAGTTTTTGAACAAGTACAATATACCGGTCACTCCTCGAGAATTTGCTATTGTAATGGATGCCATCCCTTATGGAGTAATAACTCTTCTTAGAGACTCAGCTAGATCCCAGATTTCTATGTCAGTAGCTCATCCTTTTGATACAATGATTGGAAATATTTGTTTTTTATCTAACTCTTCTAGTCAGAACAGAAGAATTAGACAGCTATTTCAAAATGAGATTGTGTCGTACTGGAACGGCCAGTTTTGTCAATATTCCATGGAAGAAAGTATGGACTTTGTCTTCTAAATATTTAATAACCAATAAGGTTAAGGATGTGTCTTACAAATTACTACATCTTTTTTTATCCTGTGAAGCTTTACTTGAAAAAGATGTTTCCTGATATTGACACTTTATGCTCTTTTTGTGAGACTGAAAATAAATCTATTTCCCATCTCTTCTGGGAATGCACATATACAAGTCTGTTCTGGAAGGATTTCTGTATCTTTGTTCGCACATTTTCATCACAGAGTTTTTCTTTGTCATACAAAGATGTTCTATTTGGTCAGCACAACTTTGAAAAAGATGTAAAGGACCAATATTTTTTGATAAAACTATTTATTTTTCTTGCGAATTTTTTTTTACACAAATGTAAATTTCAGGGTGCCAAGCCCTACTTTTTTATTTTTTTGTAAGGAACTTAAATCCTATCTGGACACTCTCAGTACATCCTGCAACTCCAAAGCTCTTAAAACTATCTCACTGTGTAATTTGCATAATACTCTCCTGACTTTATAACATGTAATTGTACTCTCAATTGTATTTACCCCATGGCATTGATTTTGTATGTTCTTAAAAATGCAATAAAAAAAAAAACAGCGTTACAGAGCGCGTTTCGTTACTACCTTGAAAGAGAAGCCGCAGAAAGCTAGAAGAAACTAGTCATAAACACCGTGAGTAGTGACTTTTCCCTTGTCATTGGTGTAAATATGTAGTTGGATTGTTTCATGTAACTTAATTCTAGGGATGCACCAGTATGAACATTTTGGCCGATACCGATAACTATTTACCTTTGAAAGCCGATAACCGATATATTGGCCGATAAATCTAAATAACATTTTTTATATAATTTGATAGCCCGTATACATAAACAAAAGGCTCACAATTAAAAAACTTGTCTCAAACACTTTTAACATAAATCAAACATATACTACAGTATAGCCTTTTGAACCAGTGTAAGATTCCTTAACTTTTAAAATTAATTTTACACTGGGCAACTTTTATTAAAAAAAGGTAACACTTTATAATAAGGTTTAATTATGTTAGCATTAGTTAGCATGAACCAACAAATTTATAACACATTTTTAAGAAAGTTTTATCTAACATTAGTCAATGCACTGTGAACTAACATGAACACACATATTTTATTAACTAACAATTAAGGCTATTGCCTCTCTGTTAGCCTACTTAATGCATTAACAAATGAGACCTTGGGCTCTATCTTGCACCCAGCGCAATTGACTTTGTACATTGACGCATGTATCATTCCTATTTTGCACCCGCGCAAAGCGGGCTTTTCCCTCCACAGACGCACGTCGGTAAACTAGGAAATGAACTTGCGCTCCCTGGGCGGGTCGGCGCAAAAAGGAGGCGTGTTTCGGCGCAAACATTCCCTAGTGCTATTTTGCAGTTCCAGAAAACAATTGCGCCACTGACCAAAAAAAACCTGGTCTAAAGTCAGTGGCGCGTTGCGCGTTGTTCATAATGCTATTTTGGGTGCACAACGCGCATACACTTTGATTCTCTCATCAACACAGATGCAGCAGTTTTTATTTTTGCAAATCATACATTATAACAAGGACAAATATTACCACACGAGGGAAATCATTGTGGTGTCCATGAAGATGTGAAAAAAATAGGCATAAATCTAGCTTACACATTTACTAGTGTATACTGGTAATTTTTCAGGCAAATTGTAGTAATGACGGATCAGACCTGTTTGCCCAATAGTGGCAAGACACATATGTATATAAGGACATCTGACAAATTATTTTGTCCGTCAAGAACTAGGAAGACTGCGAAATCACCTTTACCATAATGTAAGTACATTAAAAACCTTACTCTTTAACTAACCAGTTAAGTTGAGCTTTCTCATATTTTTTTCTATTGATTTGGGTGGGTTTGTCCCATCCCCAATGTCAATTCTCTTTCTTTTACGGCCCTGACGAGAACAACGATCTCCTCGGCTGTGAACCGCTCCTGGCGCGCGCCTGGTAAATGCGGCATAATAATAACAATCCGCCATGCAACATGCGCACCTTTTCTTAAAGGGTATGTTGGATGACGCTCTGATTGGTTTATTTCACGTTACGCCCAAACCACACCTATGAATAATGAAGCTACTTCAGACCAACCTCTTTTAGATTTGCGCCAGGCGCAAGAGGCATTTATCCTGCCAGGAAAATAGCAACAGCGCCGGGATCCGCCCACAAAGTTACTTGCGCTTTGACACTTGCGTTTCAGATCGTGCGCTGGGTGGAAGATAGGGCCCCTTATTGTAAAGTGTTATCAAAAAATCTATTGCCTAACAAAAACTAAAATACCTAAATATTGCAAACAAGTCATTAGATAGGCTAACATTAGGCTAACATTTGGCTGCATATAAAGAAACAAAATGCATTTGTCATGGATCAATAAAATGGAATCGCCTCCGCACGGACAATAAGGAAATTATTTTAATCAAACCATATCGTTGATGAAAATAATACGACAACAAAATAATGTTAGTTATTAATTATAACGCAATGTTTTTTAATTTTTTTTAAACATTTTTAATATTACAGTAGCCTAATAGTAAACATATTTAATAGCTTAGTTACTGTTTCAAATGACATTGCCGTGTGAGCTGCGCGAGCTGAAGAGAACGAGCGTTAAACTGAATCACTTTACTAGAAGGATAATCAACTCGACGGTTGCTAAAGAATGCAAACCCAAAGAATTTACAAATTTGTTACAATGGTGAATATAATTATATGACAGTGCAAATCATAGCTTTTAATGTTTTGCATTGTTGTTTAATCTGCGCGCGCTGAAGAGAACGAGCACCGGGAAACTGGAGAACTTTTCTAGGTTGTTTAAATCCACGAAACGCATGCTATGTGAAATTAATCAGATATTTATATTACATCAGCTTTATATTATGACTTATCTGCACATAATGACGTGAATGCACAATCGAACTTGTGCTGGTCATAATGTGTAGCTAATCCCTGTTCTGGACGCGCTATTCCCACAACAACGCGCTGACGGCAACTAAACCCAGTGAATTCAACAACGTTTTATTACAATAGTGTTCTCATTATAATGGCATGTAGATGACAGTCCCAATTACAGTTATAAATGTGCATTGCCGTTTGAGCTGCGCACGACATAAAGATGATCACCGGTAGAATGAAGCGCGCGTCGTTCAATAACTCAACCAAACGCATCCTATATTAGATTAATCAGATATATAGGCCTATATACACAAAATAAACATTTCAACTTACAATGGCACAGAATGCTGCGAATGCTCAAGAGAACTTGACTGCTTGTCATGAAGACTTAACTCCGTAGACGCGCTGAAACTCTGGCGAACAAGAATTCACAACATTCTTTTGCAGGCGTGTTTTTATTATAATGTTATGAAGCCTATGTGACAGATTTGTGCTGCTCATGTTGCACTGAACTGTATATCTTTCTTTTCGAAGCGAATCCAATCATTCAGAACAATCATGGCGAACCGCGCGCATCTCTCAACTGAAGTAAATAATCTATTATCTATCGGCTTTCATATATCGGCTCAATTTTCTTATCGGATCGATAACGATAACATCAAAAAAGAACATTTATCGGCCAATATCGATAAGTGGTCGATATATCGTGCATCCCTACTTAATTCTTCTCCCTCGCTGTGTTTGGCTTTGCTATGTGGGGATAAATGTGCTGGTTACGTTCGTGAGACAGCTGATTAGTAGGCTACTCTTGTCATTGACCGTAAAACAGTTACAGGAATCACCAACCCGTCGATCTTGGAAGCATTTTAAGTCGATCGAGTTTCCAAAATCAAGAAAAAAGCCTATTGTGTGTAGTAAATGGTAGGGGTGTGACGAGAGCTCGTGCCACGAGATCTCGCGAGACTAAAACATGACGAGATTTCCCGTCGAGTGAAAAGCTGTCTCGAGATTGGTTATATCAGAGAATGTCTAATAAGGGGAGAATTGGCACTGTCCGGCTACTTCCGGTTTCTGGACTGGCTGCAGTAACACGTCTCTGTCCATGCGGGGGCGCTCGCGAGCGAGTGCAGAATGAATGGGAGTCTATGGGGTTTCACCCCCAGAAATCCACTTTTCTCAGGATGTAATATTTTGTCAAGTAATTTGAAAGTTGCATTCAAAAGGGAGGGCAAAGATAATACACTCTGCTGAAAATTGCATTTTTAAGTTAACTTATCTGTTCTAAAAATCCGTTCAAACATGTGATGACGTCACACAGTAGCAGAATGCTAGTGTGTTCCGGCCAACAACGGCCTAACCTGTAAGAAATCAAAAGGACATAAGTACTCGTTCATTCGACTCTTGGCCTATAATCTATATTGAACTTGCGGAATCAGCAATCAAATCTACGTTTATTCAACGACAAGCAGGAGAAAGAGATACATTTAGACGTTTAGCTCCATAGACTCCCATTCATTCTGCGCTCGCTCGCGATCACCTCCAGTGGAATTCGATTGGAACTGCAACCAAAGATGATACAACGGGCTAATAGGAAGTGCCCAGGCTTTCCGTAGACGGGCTTTGCTATTACCATAGAATATTCCACCGCTACACTCACATTCGCCTAAACTATCGTTTTGCTGTTTTTATAAAAATAAATAAAAACCATTATAAACTTAGGCGTGAGCACGAGGAGAGCATCAAAAAGATCAAGGACATCAGGACACCGATGGCGCAGCATTCTGTTTACAGTAGGCTAGGTCTTCTCAAAGGTTCCTGTAGCAGGGTGAGACAGACATTGTGCACTTGCAAACAATTATATATTTTCAAATGCAACTTTAGTTATTAAAAGATGGCATCAGATCTGGATTCTGCCTTTAACAAATGACATTTACTCTGATTCCTGATAAACAGAATAAAATTGTCTCACAATATTAGACATTGCTACTGATAAGGTACATCAGATGAGATTTTTTTCTCTAAAACATCATTCTCCAAGTACCTTGGCTGAATCCTGCTGTGTACAGTTCAGCCTTGAGAATTGTCCATTGATCAGGGATCAACTCCACATCCACTCCAGCAGACAGTAAAAGAGGTCAGAAGTGACTGATGAGCCTCTTCATCACCAAAATCTGAGAACAAAAGGGAAAAAAAAAGTTTTTAAAAAGTTAAGCAGTTGTCTCGTATTAAATGCACCGTTTCTGAAACATGTAAATAGTAACGTTAATTCAATTACTCACACATTCATGCGAGGTCGGTGAAAGGCCTGCCCTTTTTTCCGATGGCGTGGGCATTTCGAAAAAGTAGCTGCATACTCAGACATCTTCAATAAAGCGAGGCTTCTCCCAGAAAGGCTCTCTTCAATACGACCTGTCTTGGCAGTTTTAATCCTTAGGCTCTCTTGATGACTTCGGGCACTCTCATGGTCCTTTACTGCCTCGACTTTAAAATGATTAGTTCCTACCACGAAATTGTTCGTTTTGTTTTTTCTTTTGCGTACATTTGGCAATCCTGACAAAACATGACGACATTTTCGTAATCAAAAACAAGCCATTCACGATCCGTCAGCCATTTGGCATTACATTTTCTTTTCTTAATTTCTGTCGATATCCTCATCCCCTGCCTCGTTCCTCTTCTCGCCCCCAAAAGTCTGTCCCAACCACCGCCGCGTTTAGTTTAATCTTAACTTTTTACTTTACTTTACTAGCTAACTCCCTTCTCTTTCAGTCTATGCTCCCTGGTCTGGCTCTGTTCGTTCTTCTTCTTCCTTGCGTTTTCTGGTGGACGCTCTGTCCGTTTCCATGGTATCTCGCGTTGATACTCATCAACTGCGCATGCGCGTGCAGTCTGTGTTTATGTTTGAGCTCCGTCGAATTGATTCATTAATCCTTGATTTTCTTCTTTACCACTCAATTATAAACAGGCACTTTCTATTTTTATATCGTGTGAACTTATCCTCGATAATATTCCTTGTAAAAAACAATCGGATTGCTTTGATATCGCTACTTAGATCCAACTTTCCGAATCTCGGCTACTAGCCTTTAGCCCGCTAGCATTTCACGCGTGGCCTCGCGCCTATTCGAGCGTCGTCTCATCTTTTACACCCGTTTCTCTGAAAGCTTCTCTGAAAGTACAGACACACGTTGATTGTGCTTAGAGCCTGCATCAACGGGGCATAAGCACATCTGCGTGCGGTCTGTGTTTGTGTTTGGAGCTCCCTCGAATTGATTCATTAATCATTGATTTTCTTCTTTACCACTCAATTGTAAACAGGCACTTTCTATTTTTATATCATGTGAACTTATCCTCGATACTATTCCTTATAAAGAAAAAAAAAAGAAAAAACAATCGGATTGCTTTACTGATTACTATTACTACTAATTTACTGTTCATCTGTTATAATGGCGAACATATCGGATGTGTGTCTAACGTTACCTCTGAGTGCAGGTGAGGACACATTCGAGCTGATTTCGGTACGACTGGAGCTGGAGTCGGTGGAGAAGCAGATTCGTGTTCTGCTGGAGAAGCAAGCCGAGCTGCGAGATCGGCAATCAGCGCTTGAAACATCACGCGCCGATGCTCACAAGTCAGTGGTTAGTAACTTTGTGACTTTGACTCCGACTTCGTCTACTCCGTGCGTTTCTCTGCCCAGGAGGACGCGATCATCTCTGCCTTCAATCACTCCTGCACCCTGGGTCACGACACGAGCCAGGACCAGAGCAAGAACCTCTCCGCCCCTCCCGGTCTTCGAGATCTCCACCCGGAACCGCTTCTCCCCTCTTCGCGAGTCGGAACGCGACGACGCCGTGATCATCGGCACTTCCATGGTCCGCCATGTCCGTGCTACCTCGGGTAAAGGTAAGGTGCGCACTCACTGCTTTCCTGGTGCTCGTGTTCTTGATGTCGCTGCGCAGGTTCCCGAGATCCTGAACGGTGACGAGCGCGTCGGAGCTGTCGTGCTGCACGCGGGGACGAATGACATCAGACTGCGGCAGACGGAGGTTCTGAAGAAGGACTACAGGAGCCTGATCGAGACGGTACGCAGCACATCGCCTAGAGCAACGATCGTCGTGTCTGGACCGCTTCCCACGTACCGACTTGGACAAGAAAGGTTCAGTAGATTATTTGCTTTAAATGAATGGTTAATGTCATGGTGTAATGAACAGAAACTGCTCTTTGTAAATAATTGGAATCTGTTTTGGGAGCGACCTAGGCTCTTCCGTCCTGATGGTCTGCACCCCAGCAGAGTCGGAGCGGCTGTTCTGTCGGACAACATCTCCAAGACGCTACACACCATCTGACTAGTAAGTCAAAGTCCAAATCATAGTCTTTGCTGTCCCAACTTAATTGATATAAGTACCAATGTAGAACATTATATAGAAACTGTGTCTATTCCTCGCTTAGTGAAGCCAAACAACAAATCTACTGTAAGATCTAGCAAGAATATTATTGTAATTAAACCAGAAAATCTAAATATCAGTGAACAAAAACAGTTTCTAAAGCTAGGTCTTCTAAACATTAGATCGCTCACACCTAAGGCGGTTATTGTAAATGAAATGGTCACAGATAATAATTTCGATGTTCTGTGCCTTACTGAAACCTGGCTTAAACCAAATGATTATTTCAGTCTAAATGAGTCTACTCCACCAGGATACTGTTATAAGCATGAGCCCCGTCTGATCGGTCGTGGCGGCGGTGTTGCAACAATCTATAGAGATATTCTTAATGTTACTCAGAAAATTTGTCATAGGTTTAATTCGTTTGAAGTACTTGTGCTAAATGTTACGCTCTTAGATGTAAGAAAGAAATCCTTATTATCTCTAGCATTGGCTACCGTATATAGACCTCCAGGGCCATATACTGATTTCCTAAAAGATTTTTCAGACTTTCTCTCAGACCTATTGGTCAATGTCGATAAAGCAATAATTATTGGCGACTTTAACATACACGTAGATAATACAAATGATGCATTAGGGGCTGCGTTTAGAGATCTATTAAACTCTTTTGGGGTGAAGCAAAACGTCAGTGGTCCCACTCATCGGCTAAATCATACACTAGATTTAATTATTTCATATGGAACCGATCCAACCGATATAGATATTATACCGCAAAGTGACGATCTCACTGATCATTACATGGTAACTTGCATAATACGCACTGCTGAAATTTGTCATGTTGCACCACGTTATAGACCAGGCAGAACAATCCTTCCAACCACTATAGATAGATTCTCAAATAGCTTACCTGATCTATCTCAGCTGCTCAGTAAACCCAAACAAACAGATGAACTAGAGGAAATGACTAGCAGTATGAGCAACATTTTCTCTAGTACACTAGATATTGTTGCACCAATTAGATTAAAAAAGGTTAGAGAGAAAACTAAAACACCATGGTACAACAGTGCTACGCATGCTATCAAGAGAGAAACTCGTAACTTAGAGCGTAAATGGAAACAAACTAATTTAGAGGTCTTCAGAATCGCGTGGAAAGACAGTATGTCACGTTATAAAAGGGCTCTAAAATCAGCCAGGGCTGAGCATATCCGCAAATTAATTGAAAATAACCAAAATAATCCAAGGTTTTTATTTAACACCGTGGCTAGACTAAGAAATAATCAGACATCTCCAGAGCAAAATATTTCGTTACAATATAGTAGTAATGATTTTATGAATTACTTCAATGAGAAAATAGAAAGCATCCGAAACACAATTGTAAATGTACAATCCTCTATGGTGTCTTATGATTCAGCCTCAATTATGGCCCCTCTAGAACAACTAAACCGCTTTACAACTATAGGACAGGAAGAACTAAATAAACTAATCATTGCATCTAAACCAACAACATGTTTATTAGATCCAATACCCACTAAACTACTTAAAGAAGTGTTACCTATAGTGGAAGAGCCTCTTCTCAATATTATTAACTCGTCTTTATTTTTAGGTCACGTTCCAAAAATATTCAAGCTGGCAGTAATAAAACCTCTCATTAAGAAACCGCAATTAGATCCAAATAACCTAGCAAATTACAGACCCATCTCAAATCTTCCATTTATGTCTAAAATACTAGAAAAAATTGTGTCCGCTCAATTGTACTCTTTCTTGCAAAAAAATGATATCTACGAAAAATTTCAGTCGGGATTCAGACCGCATCATAGCACAGAAACTGCGCTAGTTAAAATTACAAATGATTTACTCTTAGCCTCTGACCAAGGCTGTATCTCAATACTAGTTCTACTTGATCTTAGTGCTGCGTTCGATACTATAGATCATAAAATACTCTTAGATCGACTACAAAACTACACTGGTGTTCAGGGACAGGCATTAAGCTGGTTTAGATCGTACTTATCAGACCGTTACCATTTCGTCTGTTTAAATGGGGAAAAATCAAAGATAACATCAGTAGACTATGGAGTGCCGCAAGGATCTGTCCTAGGCCCTCTGCTATTCTCAATATATATGATGCCACTTGGTAATATTATAAGAAAACATGGAATTAGTTTTCACTGTTATGCTGATGACACTCAATTATATATATCATCACGACCAGATGAAAACACTAACTTATCTAACTTGACAGAGTGTCTAAAAGATATAAAATGCTGGATGACGTGTAATTTCCTGCTATTAAATTCAGATAAAACGGAGGTATTACTTATTGGTCCAAAAAACTACCCACAAAATCCCTTACAATACAACTTTAATTTAGAAGGATGTCCTGTTACTTTATCCACTACAGTAAAAGACCTGGGTGTTATACTAGACCGCAACTTGACTTTCGAAAATCATATCTCATATGTTACAAGAACAGCCTTTTTCCACCTTAGAAACATTGCTAAGCTACGTAACATGCTATCTGTTTCAGATGCAGAAAAGTTAGTTCATGCATTCATGACCTCGAGACTAGATTACTGTAATGCTTTATTAGCTGGTTGTCCTGCATCCTCAATAAACAAGCTACAGTTAGTGCAAAATGCAGCCGCTAGAGTTCTTACTAGATCAAGAAAATATGATCATATAACACCAATTTTATCATCTCTACACTGGTTACCTATTAATTTATTTATTTTTATTTATTTATTTTATTTATTTATTTATTTATTCGGGACAGTGCACATTAATGGACAATCTAACATTTCAGTATAGACTGTAAATGAGCCAGGTTATAGCATAAATGCTAATTTTCACCCGTAGTCCCGAGGCAGGAAGACAACAACATATAAAATAGTGCAACAGTAAAAAATGACAATATACAATATCAAGCAAAAAAAAACATTAGCACACATTCAGGCAGTATACATTGTATCAATAAAATTATTCAAGATGAGGACATAATTGGGAACTTTTTAAAAGCTGTTTAAGGTGCTTTTTAAATGTGCAGTAAGTGGGACATTCTCTAATGTTTGTTGGGATGCTGTTCCAAAAATGACCTCCTCTGACAGACAGAACAGTTTGTCCAAAGGTGGTTTTTCTATGCGCAATCTCTATATCACCTCTGAATGAAGCTCTGGTACAACAACCTCTGTCAGACCTTGGTATAATGTATGTAGAAAGTGGACGTGGAGCCAGTCCATGCAAAACTTTATAAATTAAACAGCTATTTTTAAAATGAATAAAATTTTCAAAACTGAGCATATTATATTTTGCTAAAATATTACACTGATGGTATGATAGAGGTTTTTGATCAAGTATTTTTATAGATTTTTTGAATAACATTTCTATGGGTTTTAAAATTGTATTTCCAGTGAGTGACCAGGTTGTGATGCAGTAATCTATATGTGAAAATATCATTGAGTGTAGGAACATTTTAGCAGAAGTAATAGTCATTGATGGTCTGATTTGTTTAAAGTTATGTAAGTTTAATTTAATTCTGTTCGCTGTAAGTTTGATGTGTTTTTTAAAAGAAAGTGTTGGGTCCAGTGTGACCCCGAGGTACTTAAACTCCTCTACAAGGTCAAGTTCCACTTCCCCCAGGAACACATTGGACCGCTCCAGTTTTATGTTTTTTTTTGTGAAAATCATGGCAACAGTTTTCTTTTTGTTCAGTAGAAGGCAAGATTTAAGCAGCCAATGCTGTATATTCTCCAGTGCTGATGTAAGGATGGATGATGCTTCATGTGTGCTTTTAGCAGGTGTAAAAATAACCGCATCATCAGCATACATTTGAAAATTGACTTTTTGACAAACGTTTGCCAGATCATTTATATAAATAGAGAACAATACTGGTCCCAAAGTAGAACCTTGTGGAACCCCTGCTGAACATTCAAGGTAAGACGACTTAGCTTCACCAACACTCACAGATTGTCTTCTGTTGGACAAGTAAGATTGAAACCAATCTAGCGCATCTTCTGAAAAGTTGAAGTGAGTTAGTTTAGACAGAAGGGCTCGATGATCTACAGTATCGAACGCCTTCTTTAAATCCAAAAAGACTGCACCAACACAGGTGGTTTTATCAAGCAAGGATTTTACTGTTTCCACAAAGACACAGTTTGCCGTCTCTGTGGAATGGTGCTGGCGGAACCCAAATTGCATGGGATGCAGGAGAGAAAGGCCGTGGCTGAGGTGTGTATTCAGCAGCTTGGCGATCCACTTTTCTGCAACCTTAGATACAACAGGGAGGATGCTGATGATTAAGTTCCGTATCAATTACAAAGTATTACTATTGACTTATAAAGCTCTAAATGGTTTAGCTCCTGTGTATTTAACAGACCTTCTATCGCCATACAATCCATCGCGCTCTTTAAGATCACAAAATTCGAGGCTTCTGGTCGTTCCTAGGATATCTAAGTCTACTAAAGGAGGGAGGGCGTTCTCACATTTATCTCCTAAACTCTGGAATAGCCTTCCTGATATTGTTCGAGACTCAGACTCGCTGTCCCAGTTTAAAACTAGATTAAAGACGCATCTCTTTAACCAAGCATTCACTTAATGCTTACCTTTTATACTACTTCTGAATCAGTTCGAATGCATTAATATTATGAACATCAGCTATGCTAATTATTTCCCATCTGTCTTTCTGCTGTTATCTCGGGACGCTAGTCCCGAGGTAAATAGCGTTCGTCAGCTCCAGTTTGTATCCAGCCTCTCACGAAGACTTCAGATGCCCCAACACCTGTGGAGAGACGACTAAACGCCTGTGGAGAGACGACTCGACGCCTGTGAAGAGACGACTAAACACCGGCGATATGTTATGCCTAAATTTATACATGATTAACTAACTGTATTTTTCTTTGTACATTTCTGAAATGCACTTTCTGTAAAGCTGCTTTGAGACAATGTGTATTGTGAAAAGCGCTATACAAATAAACTTGAATTGAATTGAATTGAATTGAATTGGTTTCACTGAAAACTGCACGCAGGCAATGGGCGTATGAAACGTCATCACATAGCATTACGGCACAGTGTTCATGGGAAAAGTAGGAAATACTGCCAGGGGGATAAATGACAGAGAACAGAGCCTCATGTATCATGCATGTAATGCCTTATGCATCACAGGCTAACACCCGCCAAAATTCATTTTAACCCAGGTGTTAATTTAGAACCCTGGCTATAACCAATAACATTCATGGTTAGTTCAAGAGTTTGCCAGCCCATTCAGTCTTATAGTTAAAGGTAAACAAACTTGGCTTGCTTTCCTCAAAGGAGGCTCGAGCTACGAGCTAAACCCCAAAAGATATTTACAAGGACAGCAATCTGGGCAGTCAACAGAGTAGTTCAGCGATAAAAGTAGAATATACTTAAAAGTAGGGCCAAAGCCATTACATATTTAAAACAATAATATTCTATACTAAACCTAAACTAATCTTGACAAACACAAACGATATCATTGGAAACCTCAGAGATTGTATTTTTCATATTTGACCACTGTTTTAGATTTAAAATTATGTAGTGACAGTAATTAATTTGTATTATTAATTAATTAATTAATTTAGCAAAGAAATATAACTCACTAAGTTGGCTTTTTTTTTTTTTTTTTTTTTTACAAAAAGCTGATATACACACACATACAATCAAGAAAGACATATATCCTAGTTTTTGTCTAAAACTTTGAGAATAAATTGAATATGCAGGCCTATATTTTTTTATGATTGATGTGGCAAGTATTCAAAAAAAAATGTTATGCATGTCAATTTCATACATGAAATAAACTTTTTTTGTGAAGTTTCCGTAACAACACTCTAGTAGCTATGTTTGATTAGGATTTCTGATTAGAAAGAGCCCACCCTCATAACTTTCAAATAATTGTCAGTAACCAACCAGAGCTGTTTCTAAGGCCAATGTGTTTTCTGCCATTCTGTCTGCTAATGAAACCTGATATTGAGAGTGAGGAGTTGTCGTCATGGTACAGAGCCCCTCCCTTCGATATCACAGTATCTTGCGGGATCCTCACCCTCTCCGCCATGTTGGCAGGATTCCGGCGACAAAACAATATTGTTTACACGTGTTGTTAACTCGGTAGTAGAGGAGGTTCTCGCAATTCTGCACTGTTTTACCATGCCTGGAAGTCATTGCGAGTGTATGACATTTGGTCAGGGCCGGCTTTGCCGACAGGCGACACAGGCGGCCGCCTGGGGCGCCAACTGCTGGACGGGGCGCAAAATTGCAGAATTAAAAAAAAAAGTTAAATGTTATGAAATCTGCGCACACGCTGTACACTTTTACTGTGCACTGTCCACACGCTGCGTGTATTTGTTCATTTCTTTTACTAGATTATACAATCCTAAAAAACGACTGAGTCACTCTGACTGACAGGCAGCAGCTGTCAAACTCACGCGCGTTGCTCAGCAATCGGGAGTTGCGCGAAAACATCTGATCGCTGGTTTTAGCGCTTTAAATGCGCTTTAAACGCCCCTTGGCGGTTGTAGGCTATAAATGATCATATATTATATAAGCTTTATTATGAAAAGAAGGTAGTATGTGGTAGTAGGTGAAAAGAAGAGGTATTCAAGCTCACAGTCACAGCAGTGGTTAAATTGGGCCGGGGCTCTCCGGGGCTCAGCCCCAGCCGGCACAGAAACCTGCCAGTAGCGCAAAAATACCGGTGTGTAGCGGAGTAGGCGCCCTCATAAGATTTCATCATAGAATTTTGACAGGGGACCCCCCTCCAATAATATCGCGAGCGGGCGCGGGCGCTGAGAGCGCTGAGCGATCAGGCACGAGTAGCTAGTGAGTTGTCGTCGAAAAAGATGGATAAAGCAAAAAAGCGGACGGGGGCTAAAATAGAAATAGCCCATTCGTTTTGTTTTGCTTAATCGGCGGCGCTGGGTTAGTGCTGGTGTAATGCATTGGTCAAAAAAAGTCAGCGTTAGCTTTTTTTCCTGATACCGCATGAAACGCGTAGATCAGCAGCCCATTGGTTGTTTTCTTGATTGACACTGGGCTGGCCCAATCACATCTGTGAAGTATAGAAAAATACTCTTTCTATTAGTATAGAAATTAGTACAAAACTTATGAAAGTTTCCTTTATTTTTCAGTGCATTGTTTTACAATATAGCCTATGAGTATTATCATGGGATTAATATTATAACTATTATTATGTAATGTAGACAGACACTAACTAAAAGAGGTTTGAATTTTTCTTTGTTTAATTTGAACACTGAATATGGGTTTGAGCTTTTAATTTTGAACTCTCAAAGTGCACCAGATTGATGAATTTAACATTAAAATGCACAACATTTTCTTACGGGGGAGCATGCCCCCGAACCCCCCTAGCCTTGTTGCAGCCTAATAGATTAGTAATAATAGTAGTGGACTAGTGGTGATAGTAATTGTCATTTATCTACTACATGTTACATGTTTGGGGCGCCAAAATCAATCTCGCCTGGGACAAACAAAGGGCTAGAGCCGGCCCTGCATTTGGTATAGACATAAACAATGCATGTAAAGTGCTTTTCCTAAAAATGAGAAAGAAAATACAGGGTATTAATAAAACAGTATGAACAACAAATAAAGTCAGTATGTGAGGCTAAATAGATGTGTTTTACTCTTTATTAGTAAGATGTGCTTCCATTTCAGTTTCCACAAATCCCTTCACTCGATTGGGATGTTCTCTTGTGTTCTGGGCGGCAAGTGCAGTAACTGTAACATCGGCATATTTTGTAGTATTAAACACATATTTATACCGACTTCATCAGGCTCCGAAAATTTTTCACAAAGAACACAAAAAGCCTTCTCAGCTGCCGTAGTTGCAACTCTTGCGTCATCACAACAGTGCGTTCAACGCATCACCGTTTCTGTTTAAAAAACGTTCTGCAACGTTTTGTCGGCGCTGAACGCAGCCCTGGTCGTACTCCTAGTTGCATTGCGTGGCAGCAGATAAGATGCCAGAGCACTGTGGAGCATTTTCCTGTTCTAATCGGCGGACCATTGAAAATAGGGCCCGGGGGATTACTTTTCACAGGTAAGTTTTAACAGGTACAGGTAAACATTACCGTACTATTGGTTGTATTTTGTGAATAGAACATTACCAGATAATTGAGAAGGAGCAAGGATCTCTGATATTACTATACTGAAATCGTAGCCAGCTAACGTTAGCTAGGCTATGTTTACTGTACTGCACCATGGAGAGATGGGGTAAAGTAATAATTACAAGAGCTTCTCGGTTATCAGATACAAGCATTCAACTGCTCTGTTGTATAAATATAGGTTATTTGTGTTAGCGTACGTGATATCAGGAAGCAATGTAATACACGCATGACGGCGATGCGCAAATTGAGTTACCCAGTCCCACTTCTGCTAGTTTTATTGATAACCTATATCTTATCTGGTGCGAATTGGCTATTAATATTACAGAAGTCCTGTGGTAAAATTACATTATTACTCCATCTACCCTTGTTAAGTTAATCCCGTCCAAATAGGGCTTTAGATTGCAATTGATAATAATGTACAATAATTCTATGTAGAAATAAAACAACTATTTGTCACAGTGTCTGGTTTGTATTTCCCCGGGTGTCCACTAGAGGTCTCTTCCCCATACTGTCACCATTCACTCTGGAACTGCATTCCCCACAATCCTTGTCCGTACCAATCACTGTTCATTGCACTCAGCTGTTCCCCGTCATCATTGTATCCAGCTGTTCCCTGTTATACATTGTTTAGTTCTGTGTATAAATACCCTGTCTGTTTCTGTCCTTGTTACGGAGTCATTGTATATGGTCACCACACGTCTGAGTTCTGTGTTCCTTGCCTGTTTCTTGTTTTGTTTATTTGTATTTGGATTGCTACATGGACTTTGAACCTTGCCTGGATGACTACGAGATGGATTACGCTTTAATAAACACCTACTGCCATACTGCATTTGGATCTACCTATTTTCCTGTGTGCCCCCGTGACACTATTATTGATATAATAACATTGGCCAGTGAATTTTACACAAGTGTCATAGACTGTATTATCAGTGTTGGGCAGTCACTGATGCTAGACCAGCTTCATTTGACAAGAACTATCATCTTCTAGCCCTGAAAAACAACGGTGGCCTAGTGATTCCATCACAGGGCACAGTGAAGGTTTGATTCTATTATCTTGGTTTTTTTTTACATATTTGAATCTTTGTATATTAAGGTTACTTTGTTCTTATTTTTTGTTCTGTAAACTGTATTTGAGTATTGAGTGTAAAGCGCTTTATAAATATGTATTATATTTATTATTATTATTATTATAAGGTGCTGAGAGCTGCAGAGAGGGTGATCCGCTGAGCTTCAACAATACAAGCTCCTAAGGTGTCAACGGTCACGCATGTTATGCGGGAGGAGATTGGAACAGAGGACATTTTCCTTCTTGGAGAGCACATTGAGGAGACTCAGTTTGGCATCGACAACCATCAGTCTGACTTGTTGTCATTGGTTGTGTCTGTGTTTTTAAAGATATGGCTCCACCATGTTGCCAAACTCACCTCTCTTGAACTACAGAAAGGGAGCACGAGAAAAAAGCTCTGTAAAACAGTCCTCTTTCAGGGGTTTTAGTGTGTGTGTGTGTACTTACATTTTACTTATATTTATAAGGTGTCCAGATAATACTGATGATGAGGACTGAACTGCTGAACCAACATCATCATTTGCATCATCATCAGGTGCTGCTCCTAGCAATTTTGAAGACAGACTGAGAGCTACAACCAGTGGAAGACAAGGGAGAAGCAGTGTGAGAGTAAGAAGCAGTGTGAGGAAGAGGAAGAAGCAGTGTGAGGAAGAGGAAGAAGCAGTGTGAGAGGAAAAGGAAGACAGACTGACTCTGTTTCAGATACTCTTTCTGATACTGTAGAGAGATGGCATGATTCAGACGAGCCTGACATTGTACCAACTGAGCCCATCTTCAAGCCAGAACGTACGCCTTGGCCTCAAGTTATCACTTCTAAAGATCACAGCCATCTAGAGTTATTTCAACTCTTTTTTTCATCTGATGTCTGCCAGACCATTGTACAGAACACAAATGCCTACTCTGCTGAGCACCAGACAGCACAAGGAGACTAAAGCAGCATATGTGCCAAAATGACTTGTTTAGTTTCCTTTCAGTTCTGTACATGAGTCTGGTTACGCTACCAGCAGTGCCTGACTACTGGAATGGATCCAGGCTTTTCAATTTTAGCTTCCCGGCATCAGTCATGTCCTGCAGAAGTTTCAAGGCAATCTCCAATGCACTTCACATCAGCGATCTGAAGGTGGATGAAGAGATCAAAAAAAGAGGTACCCCTGATTACGATTGCCTGTGCAAAGTGAAGCCCTTATATGTGCAGCTTCGTGACCGGTGCAAGAGCTTCTTTCATCCTGACTAAAACATCGCAATGGATAAAAGAATGGTAGCTTCCAAAGCACAGATCAGTCTGAAGCAGTACCACAAGGACAAGCCAACCAAATGGAGGTATAAGCTCTTTGTACTCGCAGATTCACAGCTTGGCTATATGTGGTATTTTTTTATTTATGAGGGAAAATCCTCCACAACTCAAAAAGCACAGAACAAGGGGCTGAGCTTTGAATATGTAGTAGCTTTAGTCAATCCCAATGTCTTGGGTACCGGGCTACAAGCTCTATGTAGATAACTTCTACAAAAGCCCAATGCTCTTCCTTGATCTCCTTGATTCCAAGATCCCTTCCGTGATCTCCTTGATTCCAAGATCCCTTCCGGGATCTCCTTGATTCCAAGATCCCTTCCGTGATCTCCTTGATTCCAAGATCCCTTCCGGGATCTCCTTGATTCCAAGATCCATTCCGGGATCTCCTTGAATATGAATCTTCGCCTGTGGGACCATCAGAAGCAACAGAATAGGCTTCCCTCAAACCACCGAAAATAAAACTGCCCAAAAAAAAGCCCCTTTGTGGGTCCATTAGGTGGATCAGGGATGACAAACTTCTGTTTGTTGAATGGAAAGACACAAGAGAAGTTATGATGTGCTCCTCCTTCCATTAAGCTAATGAAAACCAGACAGTGCAGAGGAGGGTCACCTGATGGGTTCGAACAAATTCTTATAATAATAAAACATAGTGAGATATTTAGTGATATTGGCTGTACAATATCAACTTTTGTGTTTGGACAATATCGGCAGACTGGAGCCAATGGAAATGCTTCTCCTTCGGTGCACGTCTTATTCCTCTGAGAACTTCAAAGCACCCAAGAAGATTGGAACTGACCAGTGTACTAAATCCATAAGTGTCAAGACAAATACAGCAACAAGTAAAGAGGCATTACAGAGTCAATAAATGACGATGAGACAAATTATTATTAATATATCAGTAAAGTTCATTAAATCTATTCAGTTGTTAGTGTGGTCTTTAAACTTATGAACTGTCTATGGACTGACAAAGGTGTTACATGAGGAAGAAATTTGACAACAATGCAGTAAATATTTTAGGTGCATCAAAAAGCGTGCTCATTAACCAGCAGACAAGCTAATCCAGCACAAATTAGTGCATAAAAGGTCACCAAAATGAAGTATTTGAACCTAATTAAATACAAAAGAAGGAGGAAAAACTGCAGAAAGGTCCACTTTTTGAAAAAAAGAACTCCCCTTTCAATAGGCTGGCTACGGACCTGCAGTAGTAGTTGTTTTATTGTATATGGTCATATTAACATTTTTATATTTCATATTTATGTTTTAAAAAATAATGTACAACCCATCTAGAATTTTTTGTTGCTGTTTTGATTTAAAAAAAGTTGTAAATCAAATCAGTCGTCCATTACAAATCATACAAGAAGCATGACTAGTGCCTAAAGGACATTGTTGGTATAGCAACTAAAAATAACAGAAACCTCCTTTTTTGAGAAATCAATGTCAAATTTGGAACACAACTTCTTTAGACTTAAAGGGGTCATGACATGTTTTTTTTTTGTTTTGCGTTATTATGTTCCCTTAGGTGCAATTATAGTTTTACTATAGTTTTTTTGTACAAAAAACTTTAAAAATGTAGTGATTTATGACCTTTTCCCACCCTGTTTCTCATCCTCTGATTCAAACAGTCTGTTTTGGAGGTGTTTCCCCTTTAAGAGTTCAGTGCTAACGCCCACTGTTATGATTGGCTAACGTCAGTGCTGCTTATGCATAAATTATTAACGTTAATCCTTTTTTATCACATGAGGGCTACACAATGCTCCACCACGTGAAACTTCGGTCTTCCGATCTTTTACCATCGTGTCAATTCTCAATTAATTTTGATTCATATGCGCGAGGGAGGGAGAGAGAAAGAGAACAAGACAGTTTGAAGGCGTGCGCGCGGTCGTGGCTCTCTCTCTTTTTCTGTTCGTTCTTTCAGTAACACGCACCCTGTCACACTCATCTACATCACTTACCGATAAGATAAAGCTTTGGTAGGCTGCATATGCTTCAAATAAACTGCATCCAACTGCTTTCCCTGACGTCTGGATTGTTCGGCAGCGTATTCAAACATGTTATTTGTCAACAGACAGGAACAGCACATCTGCGTGGCATCGCAGTCATCTTGTAAACAGACCCACTTGCTGCACGACAACGCATTCGTGAGGCCTAGTTGTCTTGCGCTGGAGGCGGTCATATGCAAACGACTGGTACGTCACTTCGCACGGTGACGTCACTAAGTTCAAAGGATCCAGAACGAGCTGTATTTAGAACTTGATTAAATAAATGGTTATTTTGTAACGAGGAGGACGTCTTAAGCTTTGAAACTTGCAGGAGGCAAATTTGGTTTCTCATGTCATGACCCCTTTAAGGCTTTTAATTTGACATGAAATTAAATTTAAAGGGGTCATATAATGGTACATGCACTTTTACAAGTTGATCGTACTGAAATGTGTGTTGGCAGTGCCTGTACACTAGCCTGACTACCTACTTCCTCTGTCAGACTTCCTACTTCCGCTAATTTAATTTCGCTCCTGTAGTCAGTCTGAGATAGCAGCCTATCTTTCAGTTTTCCTCCGGCCTGAAAACAGCCGGGCCAATCAACGAACAGAAGGCGGGCTGAAAGCCGTGACGTAGTCGCTAAGCGCCGAGTTTAAGATTAGGTCAGAGAAATCGAAAACGACCGCTGATATGGAGACGCGGATGCAATTCGCTCTGTTTTGGAGAATATTCCCGGCATTAGCAAACTGAAGCCCGAACAAGAAGAGTGTGTATTAAACATTTTGAATGGAGGTGATGTTGTGGCCCTACTCCCTTTAGGAAATGTTTAATTTATCAACTATTGCCGATCGTCAGCGAGAAACTGGGGAGCCTTTTGACAGGTCAGTGTCTCCTTTCTTTTCCAGGTCTTAAATACGGTAAAACTTCAAATAATAGTCTGGGCTTTTATTTGCCCAAATCGTCTAACTGCACCGGCTTGTATTTGAGACAGGCGTCTATGAGACAGGCCTTTATAATTTAGTGTTGAGATGTTGTTCATTGAGATGTTGTTCCTAGAGTCTCTAATCTCTAAAAATCTCCAAATGCTCCACGTGAAACTGCGGTCTTCCGATCTTTTACTATCTTGTCGATTGATTTTGATTAATATTTGCAAGGGAGAGAGCAAGATAGCGCTCGTGTTGTGTGAAGACCTGAGAGTGCGCGCGCACGGCTAGTTTGCCTGTCAAGTGCAGCAGTCATTACATCACTCACCGATCAAAAAAGTCGTTTACAGCCATGTTCACTCCGGTATTTCGCTCGCATCATCAAGTGTTTACAGCAGGTTTACAGTGGAAGTTCGATCATAGATTTGAGTTCGATGCATGATGTCTGTGGTTCGATGCGGCTGTGTCGGCGCATAACATACGTCATGAATAAACTTATCTGATTGGCTTCCGGGTAACCAATGATTTTAAACTTCAGAAATCGCCCCCTAGCGAGAGAGAAAACACTTCTCTATTATGCTATGCCAGACTCTGTGTACGAAGCAAAGTGAAGTAGCAGAGTCTGGTATTACCAGGCTACCTGTACACAACCATCATATAATGATAAAAATCCATCCAGTGCATTTGTTTTAATCTCCTTATGTTTTTCCCCTGCCTCAAATTGAGCCGTTCGTTTTTGTGACGTAGAAAACGGACGCCGCTCCGACGATTGTTGATTGACAGCAGCGTTTCAACACAGACCCGCCCTGAGCGAGCTGTCATCATAGTCCGCCATTGTTTACACTGGAGCAGAATGGCGTCTAAGCGATTGTGGTGTTCTATTGTGGTGTCGCTGAAGACACAGTGGCTGAGTTTTGTTTTCAAAGGGAATATTCCCCACGATCAACGTAAATACTTTTAAGTTTGCGCGAATCATTTCACACACCAGACTTATAAACGAGGATCAGCATAAAGCTGGTTTTGCTAAGAAGCTGCTCCTGAAAAAAGAATCGGTACCAACTATTCGTGTTCCTGCTGTACCTCCAGAAGAAGTGAGTGTAAAATTGTATTAACCTTTATATTAATCTTTGCAAATCGCGAAAAAAAAAGTTGTTCATGACCATTAAAGTAACACCAGGTAACTTTTGCTCTCGGGGTCCCCCTACAGTTGGGAAACAGTATTGTCCTCTACTACTGTCGTAAACTCTTGTCATTCTACATGCACGTGCATTTGTTGACAACCATGATAGCCGTGAACACTGTAGGAGGAGGTCACATGCAGGTGTTTGCTTGCGTCGCGTGTTAAATGTCTTCATCCCAGGTACAGTGGCATATATTTCAGCATGTCATATGAATATAATTTCATGGGTTTTATTTTTTTTCTGATGACAAATGATCACAATGATCACGTTTACAAGCCAGCGTCATTATAGTAGCCTAGTCCATTGGTTACCGTTTTACTGAATCTGTATGATACTTCAATGAAATTTTTGAGTGGTAGATAATAACCATATATCGTCAATATTATAATATCAAGCTACCATAAATGAATCTGCAAATTTTACAAATCGATTTGCATTATAGCTTGAGGCAAGACGAATAAACAAATATCACAGACATGTTAGGTATCCTAAAATATGATTTTGTACATCAAAAACAAAGAGATAATATGCAAGAAATATATTTAGTAGTCCAAAAGCATGACAGCCAAGTCCGCATCGGTCGGGCACCCCTCCTCCTCCATACCTGCCAACCTGTACGCATTTTGCGTATCGGATACGCATTTTGACTTCAAAGTACGCTGGTCCGATTTGTCACTCTAAACTACGCAAAAACCTGGTAACGCCTCTGTGCACGCGCTGTCCTCAGATCAAGCAACAGCAAAAGAAGAAGAGTTCGGCCAATCATAGCGCTGGGTTCATTCCCCCTATAGCAAGCTGGGATGATTGACAGATGCGTACGGCCTATCATTAAAAAGAGACTGAAAATCGACACCAATAAAGATTCCTGCTTCCACTCCTGCGCCCGATGTATGCGAGGACAGTAGGCTACAGTACAGTACTTCTGACTCATGAAGGTAAACGGCCTGGAGTCAATGTGGAAACTTGATTGTTGATTTAACTTAATCCTATGGATTCGATGATCAGACAGATCGCATGTATTATCTTAAAATACTCCGTTAAGTTATTCGTGGTCACTCAGAAAAGATGAAGACATGCATCATTCAGTCATGCAATTGATGCAAATAATAAAATGCTCAAGTAATGCTGAACTATAAATCTTGATTATAGTGATTATGAAAGTGCTGTGATTTGTGGATTACGTTAGCCTAATGATAAGCGCGAGTCTGGAGAAACATGCGTTTATTTATTCATTCATTTTTCAGTGTTGAGAAACATATGTGTTATGTTATTGTGTTAACTAAAAGTAGCTAATTATGTTACATAGGCCTATTTATTTTGTATGAAAACTAGCGCGTTAGTTATTAATAAAGTGCCGTTGTCTCAGTGCTGCACGAGCTCTCTCACAAACACGGACGCGCGCGCACACACAGAGAGAAATATAATTTCATTATATGTCGGATTCGGAACTTTTTTTTTTTGTAAGAATAATTGATTCGTTATAAATATGTTTGTATTGGCTAACAATTATTCTGCTTATGTGTGTCCTGTTTAAAAGTGCAATGTTCAAATGCAAACAAAGCGTTTTAAAGCCCTTTTCCCTGTGGTATTTAGTATCATATTATTTGGATATTGGAAAATAAATTAATTAGCTCATCTTAATTGTAAACAGTGTTCCTAAGTTTTTATCTTTTTTTATATATTTTTTTTTTTGCTGTGTTCTAGGAGTTTCTTAATTTTAGACTAGTTGACCAGCACACATTATATGCAATGCAATTATATAACCTGCCCTAATGCATGTGTGTCGTCGTCCAAACCGCCAATATAATCACAAGCACAAATTGGTTTTGCAAGGTTGGCAGGTATGCTCCTCCTTCAGCTCACACCAGTGAGAAAACGTTGGCCCAATTTTGATCCTCGTTCTGCCTTTTAACGCAATCACTTTCTCTTTTTCTCTTTTAGCTTTGCTCCGATAAAACCTTTGCTTTCTTGTTTTTCTGTGCTGCTGCTTCGGCCATGACTATAACATTTGGCTCGCACGTCCGGTTTTAAGGAAGTGGGGGTGGTGGTGGAAATGCCGTAAAGCAGTCGAATTTTGTAGTTCTCTTTGTTCGCCGGTTACTACCCGAAACACGAAGTTTAAAAGTATGATTAAAAACGCAACAGACCCCGTCAGGCTATGGCAGACGTGTCATTCAACCTATTGTAAGTCGATGTACCATCACAAGAGACATGGAAATTTATTATGAAGGTTACCTAGTGCTGCTTTAACTGTAACATCAATCTGTCAACGAACTAAGATATACATCAGTAAACACATAGCGTTCGTATCTCACTACTCTAACGTTACCCTGCCATTACATACAAAAATAGATCAAAGTGACATTACGTTAACCAACCATTCAGAAATTGTCGAACTTCTTTGCGGCCGTCATCTTGTTCCGGCTGTCAAAATATACCCTCAACTGTTGTCAAGGAAACACTCAACGTGCGTTGTCAAAACCAAGGATCTATATAATGATTATATATAGAGGGGCGGAGTGAGCAATGCTCATTATCATTTAAATGCATATGCACTGAAACGGCGTGCTGACAACAGAGCTGTTCTCTTTCATAGGTTCACTCAACGCTGCGTAGCTTATGACGCAGTGGGAACGCCCTCTGGGTGTGCCGATTGTCTGAAGCCCTTATAGAATCACGCCAATTCCATTGGCTGATGGCGCGACCGCGCCCTTGACGCCTCTGCGTCATCATACTATAACAGCGCGCGCGCGCCATCTGCTCCTCAGATTTCTCTGCCTTCACGAAGCGGCCATTTCGCCCTTCGGTTTCGGTTTTTCTAAGCCCGTATTTCGGATTATCTCGACGGATTTCTTCTACTTTCTTCATCTGCACTTCAGCGACTGCTTTCAGTGGAACCCTGTTCTCCTTGCGGTGAAGTGCCATGGAGTATCGTCGTTGCCCGCCGCCATGCGCTCGCTTTATCGCGAACGACGACCCGCACAGTAAGTGTGTTAAGTGTTTGGGGTTTTCGCATGCGCGTGAGGCTATTTTAGGTTCCTCAAAATGTAAATTTTGTGACAACCTCCTTCTCAAAACCCTCCGTTCGCGGCTCGCGGTGTTTGAGAAGGAGTCATTCGTCCCCCCCCGTCGCGCTCCCGAGGCCGCTGAGGCCTCGTTTGAGTCCGCGACCTGGGGCTCGGATGTAGAGCTCGAGGATATGGAGTTCGAGCAGACGGGCCATGCCCTTTCTCTCCCTCCGTCTTCTGAGCACGCACGCGGTGCCGCACCAGTCGAGTTCTCTCACGATTATTTGTGTCCCAGCCCGAGAGCACGCGAATCGGTTTCTTTCGGACTGGAGGATATTATTTACACCACGGCTTCCGACTCCGAGGATTTCGGGCCTATTTTAGCTTCGGATGCTCTCCCGCCTAGCGGCCAGGAAGCGCGGCCTACTGCGGCCTACACGGAGCTTGTTGACGTGCTTTCGCGCGCTACGGAGAAACTCTCTATTGACTGGCCGGACGAGCCCTGCGAGTCACAGTCCTCTAAACTCGACGAGAGGTTTTTAAGCGGCCCGAATTCTAGGCCTGAACGGAGAAAGCTCCCCTTTTTCACTGATCTGCATCTTGAGATCTCCAGATCGTGGAAACAGCCATTCTCCGCTCGTCTTACTAACGCGGCAGCCGCTGACTTCACCAACCTCGTTGGTTCTGTGGAGCAGGGTTATTCCGCCATTCCAGCGGTCGAGGACACGCTGGCTTCTCATCTCTCCCCGTCGTCAGCTCCATCTTGGAAGTCTCGTCCCCTCCTCCCTTCTAAACCATGCAGGACTACTTCCGCTCTTATCGGGAAGTCCTACATGGCAGCCGGTCAGGCTGGCATGGCCCTCCACACCATGGCCATTCTCCAGGCCTACCAAGCAGATGTGTTGAAGGAGATGGACGAGGGTGACGGTATCACTCCGGAGGCCGTCAAGGAGCTGCGCATGGCTACCGATCTGGCCTTGAGGGCCACCAAGCATACGGCGCGCGCCGTAGGGCGCTCTATGGCGGGGGCGATTGCTGCAGAGCGCCACCTTTGGTTGAACCTCACTGAAATCCGCGACAAGGAGAAGGTCTTCCTCTTGGACGCTCCAGTATCTCAATCAGGGTTATTTGGAGAGGCAGTCAACACAGTGGTGGAAAAATTTCGGGCTGCTAAGTCCCAGTCAGCTGCCCTCAGGCAGTTTATGCCCAGGAGGGCTAGGGAATCCTCCAAACCCGCCCCTGCCCTGCCCAGAGAACGCTCTTCTCATAGATCGGAGTTTCCTGCTAGGAGAAGTGACTCGGCTCATCCCCCACCCGCTACGGTCTGGGGAGCCCGTGGTCGCCCGTTCCCTCGCCAACGGCCCCATAAGCGCCTCGAGCTGAAGCGGTCTAACAAGCCCTTCGCTCCGGCCTCCTCGAATCGCTCCTGACCTGCAGGTCAGAAAAAGGAGAGCTTCTCTCGATCTGCGAGGTTGGATCAGACCGCGCAAGCGTTTCTGTCCACCTCCCACTCGCTCTCCTTTTCTATACCGGCCACTTTCGCCACCCAGCGTGTTTCGAAGTGCAGCCACCCCTCAACGATGTCCAAACCGTTTGGAGCAGGAGGAAGGAGACGCGCTCTGCTTTCTCCCCTCCCTCTCGGCACACCCGATGCCTATCGCTCGCGTAGGAGACACTCTCGTTTTCTCTCAGCAACAGGCGGAACCATTGGTCCTAGCCAACCAGGCAGCAGTGCCCCTCTCTACGTGTCAGGACGTCAACGGCTTTCCTTCACGTTGGACTGCTCCGCCACACGGAAGCCAACACATCAACCTATTTCAGGTATGTCCGCCGCCTTGCACCACTCTACCCCCTCTCTCTCAATCCTTTCCAGCTTGGGAGCGTCTGCCAGGGGTGTCGCCCTGGGTCCTCCGCACGGTCCGGCTCGGCTACACACTCCAGTTCTGTCGCCCGCCCCCTTGCTTCAACGGGGTCTGCCCAACTGTAGTCAACAGCGCCTCAGAGGCTTCTGTTCTACAGCAGGAAATTTCCTCCCTTTTACTCAAAGGGGCCATCGAGGAGGTTCCCCCGGAGGAGATCGAGCAGGGCCTCTTCAGTCGTTACTTCCTGGTCCCCAAAAAGGGCGGAGGTCTGCGCCCAATACTAGACCTGCGCCGGCTGAATTTTTGTCTCTACAAAGGGAAATTCAAGATGTTGACGCTCAAGGCCATCATCTCTCAAATTCGAGCAGGGGACTGGTTCATAACAATAGACCTGAAGGATGCATATTTTCATATTCAGGTAGTGAAACGACACAGAAGGTTCCTCAGGTTCTCCTTCGGGGCAAAGGCATACCAATACAAGGTCCTCCCCTTTGGTCTTGCCCTAGCACCAAGAACTTTCACGAAGTGTGTGGATGCTGCTCTGGCCCCTTTGCGGCTCCAGGGCATCCGGATACTCAATTACCTGGACGATTGGCTCCTTTTAGCCAACTCCAAAGAATTAGTGACTCACCACAGGGACCTTGTCCTTCGTCACATTCAGTCTCTCGGCCTGAGGTTGAACACGGAGAAGAGTGTTCTTGCCCCAGCTCTAAGCACAGTCTTCCTAGGGGTGCGCCTGGATTCTGTTCGGATGCGGGCCCAGTTGGCTCCTGCCCGGATTTCCGGCATTCTAACATGTTTGGCCCGTTTTTCACTCGGTCATCATGTTTCTGTGGGCACTTGTCGCAGGCTGCTGGGCCTCATGGCCGCAGCATCCCCAGTGCTTCCCCTTGGGTTACTCCACATGAGACCCTTTCTCTGGTGGATGAGACTCTCGGGTGCCCGGTCCACAGGACCGGTTTTTCGCAGGTTGAAGGTGTCGAGTGGCTGCCTCCACGCACTTTCAATTTGGCGGGACCCTCTTTTCCTTCAAAGGGGGGTCAGCATGGGTGCAGTCTTCCGTCGCCAGATGATTACGACGGATGCCTCTCTAACCGGATGGGGTGCGGTTTTCGAAGGGAGACCAGCAAGCGGGGTTTGGTCTGGAGAGACTCTCGATTGGCACATAAACAGCTTGGAGCTGAGAGCTGTTTCCCTGGCCCTCCTTCACTTTCTCCCATTTCTCAGAGGTCATCACGTCATTGTCAGAACGGACAATATGGCAGTGGTGTCTCATATAAATCGACAGGGGGGCTCGCGGTCGCGCACCCTGGACAGGCATGCGCGCCGCCTACTCCTTTGGTCTCAGGACAAATTCTTGTCGCTAAGGGCAGTCCATGTTCCAGGAGCCCTCAACCTCGCAGCAGATTTTCTGTCGAGGCAGAAACTCAGGGCAGGGGAATGGACGTTGAACCGTCAGACGGTAGCTCTAATTTGGGAAGTGTTCGGAGAGGCGGAAGTGGACCTTTTTGCATCCCAGGAATCGTCCCAGTGCCCTCTTTGGTTCTCCTTGAGCCCCCCAGCTCCTCTGGGGATAGATGCATTCGCCCACCCTTGGCCGAGGAAGAGGCTTTATGCTTTCCCTCCTGTCAAGCTTATCCAGGCAGTTCTTGCCAGGGTGAGGGAGAGCGGAGTTCGTCTCCTCCTGGTAGCTCCATTCTGGCCGTCCCAACCATGGTTTTCAGAACTAATTCCCCTCTTGGAACTCCCCCCTTGGGAGATTCCGGTCAGGGAGGATCTGTTGCTCCAACTTCAGGGCAGGATATGGCATCCTCGCCCCGAGATTTGGAAGCTGTACGTGTGGCCCATCAGGGGTCGTTAGCGTTGGACGTTGGGCTTCCCGCTGATGTCCAGGAGACCATTGCCAATGCTAGAGCTCCCTCCACAAGAAAGTTGTACTCCTCTAAGTGGGGGGTCTTTGTATCATGGTGCTCAGCACACGCTTTAGACCCAGTCGACTGCCCAGTTGGTTCAGTTCTGGAATTCTTACAGGATAAGTTTGCTTCGGGGGCGGCAGCCACTACCTTAAGGGTTTATGTTGCTGCCATTGCTGCTCACAGGGAATCGGATGAGATTCCCCTAGGTAAAGTGAGGCTAGTTTCTGCTTTTATGCGTGGGGTTAGACGCCTGAAACCAGTACGCTCCCCTGGTATTCCCTCTTGGGACCTCTCGATCGTCCTGGAGAGTTTAACGGAGGCCCCCTTTGAGCCCTTGGAGTCAGCTCCGGATCGGATTCTGACTCTCAAGGTTGCCCTCTTGTTAGCCTTGACTTCTTTGAAGCGGGTTGGGGATCTACAGGCCTTTTCCGTTAGCGAGTCATGTCTTGATTTTGCTCCCGGCTTGGTCAAGGTTTCTTTGAGACCAAGGCCTGGTTATGTGCCTAAAGTTTTATCCACAGCATTCCGGTCCCAAGTTGTTAACCTTCGCTCTTTCCACCCTCCTCCTTTTGAGTCTGAGGAAGACAGTAAGCTTAACCTGATTTGCCCGGTCCGGGCATTAAAGATGTATGTGGATCGTTCCAGTGGCTGGAGGATATCTAACCAGCTCTTGGTATGTTTTGGTGCTGGCCGCCGCGGGCTTGCTGCATCCAAACAAAGAATTTCCCACTGGGTCACGGACGCTATCTCATTGGCTTACGAGGTGCGTGGTCTACCTTCACCTCTTAACGTCAGGGCGCATTCCACCAGGGGCGTGGCTGCCTCTCAAGCTCTTTTTAGAGGTGCTCTCCTGGAAGACATTTGTGTGGCGGCAGGATGGTCCTCTCCACACACTTTTGTCAAATTCTACAATTTGGATCTTGATACGACTCCAGGTTCCCAGGTTTTGTCTGCTTGAACCAGCAGTACGCGTGATCTGATTTTGTTCTAGTTTTGGCAGCACTGTAGCTTGGCGAGTTTGGTATATCGTTCCCACTGCGTCATAAGCTACGCAGCGTTGAGTGAACCTATGAAAGAGAACGTCTCTGGTTACTGGTGTAACCTATGTTCTCTGAATAGGGAACGAGACGCTGCGTTTGCTGCCAAGCTCCTTGCGCTGCCGACAGGAATCCTTTTTCGGCAGAGAAATCTGAGGAGCAGATGGCGCCGCGCGCGCTTGTTATAGTATGATGACGCAGAGGCGTCAAGGGCGCGGTCGCGCCATCAGCCAATGGAATTGGCGTGATTCTATAAGGGCTTCAGACAATCGGCACACCCAGAGGGCGTTCCCACTGCGTCATAAGCTACGCAGCGTCTCGTTCCCTATTCAGAGAACATAGGTTACACCAGTAACCAGAGACGTTTTTGACATTAAAATAAGTGTTTTATACAATACAATATACTAAAGTATATAACAAAGTTTTCATTTAGACCCTAAAGATTCATATTATTCATTAATATTTGTAAAGGGGTGGTGTGGCGCAATGGATAAGACACATGCCTTTGGTGTAGGGTTGCTAACCGTTCCGTATAATACGGAATCGTTCTGTATTTGACACATAAAAGGCTTGTTCCGTATTGAACTGATACGGAACGCACTTTGTTCCGTATTTTTGAAAATCAATTCAGTGTAAATCCATGACAGATGCATACCTTTAATATATCTTCACAGACAGACTATGAATGAAGACCTGCTGCTATAATAGCAAATTCGGTGTCTTGGCGCCCCCTACACTCTGACGTGTAATGACGTAGAGTTGGCTCATTGGTCGCATGTCAGAGGCGCCCGCGCCATTGGATGTGAATGTAAATGTAAATCGAGTAAAATGAGACATTTGTAGGCTATGATAAGAAAAACTACTACATTAAAAATATAATTTTTTTTGCACTGGAAAGAACATAGAAGTCTATATTGAATAGACTATATATTATATTGAATAAGTTTGCACAAGGCTACAGAAAACTGGTGTGTTTATTTTTCTTCAAATGCAGTAAGCCGATGAGTTTTGAATGTTATATGTTGTATTTGTTCAAGTTAAAAATAAAACGTATTATGAACTAAACAAATACATGGTTCATTTTTGGCAAAATGATCATGATAGCCTTTATATATCTGAGTGGTTAAGTCTTGTATATAGATTAAGCCTACTTTGCTATTCAAATTTTTGTGCAACTTATAAAAATATAAAAAAATATATAATGCAACTTTGCCTAATAAGTTGCATTATAATGTGCTATAAAATGTATGAATTTCAAGGGTTATTTTTTAAAATTTTCTTCCGTAATTAGGACACTCATATGACATTCTTGAGAGTTCAGCTTCGAAAATAAAACCAACCTTTTTGAGTCTCAGTATTCACAGTGAAAAAATGTTTCTTCAATCTTCATGTCTTCCTCTTTAATAACTGCCATCTTTATGATAGTGTCGCGTGGATCTCAGTCGTTTCACCAGAAGCTTTTCTGCGTGTTTAGACTATCTGTCATGTTAGATGATAATAATTAAAGGGTACCTATTATGGCATTTAAAATGTTCCTAATATTGTTCTGGGAGTCCCCAACAACAGTTTTACAAGCATGCAATGACAAAAAACACTTTTGTTGTCTTATAATATGCATTTATTTTTACCTGATTTGCTCACCGACTCCCATATGAATCGTTTAGCGAGTCATTTTTCCAAACCCCGCCTTTGCGTGACGCTAATCTGTGGTGATATGTTAGACACCCAGCCGACGGGGTGTCATTGGTTGTTGCGCTAGATCTTACCCAGATACAACAGTGCTATTTTCTGATTGGCTAACAACACCAGACGAACAACACCAGAGGAGACCAGGGTTGCCAGGTCTGCACAACAAAACTAGCCCAATTGCTCATCAAAACTAACCCAATCACGGCCAAAAATATTCAAATAGCGTTCCCGGGTGTTTCCTCAATAACAATCATGTTCCAGTGGATAAAACAATCGCGTCAACCAGCGTGCACTACACAAACAACCCGCGGAAACAGTGCAGGCATACGGACCTGGCAACACTTGAGGAGACGCGCTTGAATCCTGCCGGTTCCACAGTGAGTGAGTTTTGGGCACTGCGGCATATTAAATATATTACAAATAGTTTTTCAGCGTGAGAAATACAATGTGTGGCCGGAGAGCGTGACAAAAGACCGAAATGAGTGACTGTCACGCTCAATGCGTGATACTCGAGAGCCCTGTGACAACTCCATTAACAACGACAAACACTTCACATATTTCAATACAATTGACATTGAAGACCTAAGTTAGCTGCTAGAAGCTGCGCTGTGCCTGTGCGTACACAACACACAAAATAATTATAGAACATGATACAAACATAAAAGCAACAGCCTACTTACAGATTGTGATTCGGAGAAGGAAGCTGATCCAAATAAACTCGGTACTGAACCTCCCTCCTTCAGTATCAGCCGGCTCGCAAATTCATACTTTATAGCATTTAGGTTTGTGAAGCAATCATCTTCAAAATGACGCGAACACAGAACAAGTTCGGGCTATAATACTTCTGTGGTATAGTTATGAACTGTAGCCACTGTCTTCAAATGCTCCTCACTGGGCAGATGAAAAAAGTTTGCTTTTGCGTCGCACTTCAAAACACAGCAGCGTCTCGTCGACATGATGTTTTCCCTGGTGTCTCCTAATGCAATGAGTGGGCGTATCTTATTCAAATAACTTGTACAAGTGACGTACGAAAGTTAGAGAAAATGCATCGTTCGTCTATCGATTCATATCAACGACTCAGAGTCGACTCTTACTTTTGAGAGATAATAACTTTGTATACGGTGAACTTTCATATTTAAAACTTTGCAGGATGTTTTCGTTCACTTAGATCTATGTTACACACTACATGAAAGGTAATTTTCAAAATTCCATGATAGGTACCCTTTAATAGTATGAAAAATAAAACACTGGGTGCGTCTCAATCAGCTCCCTAGTGCAGTAGTCACTCAGTGCACTGGTGAGAGTCAGGGTGAAAGTTAATGTCTTTAAATGACCTAATTTGCTTTTTGTATAATTGCAACAGGTTTATGTTCTCGTTGCATTTTTGACCAGCAGGTCTAGTCAGCGCTCAGCGAATCTAATCAGTGAATAATTTTTCAAATCAATTGGTTCAGTTGACTTCGGAGTTTTGAAAGCTCCGTTTCTCCCATCACAAACTGATTTGCGATATGGAGACTCGTGGATGCACTTTTACTGACGATAAATAGCGTTCAATAATGTTAGAATACGTACAACGTTACAACGTTACTTTCAATAATAAATGTTTAACTTTGCATCACAAAACTATAAATGTTTTAAAACCCAATCCTTTCTTCAGCCGAATCACAACAGATAAATGATCGCTTATGACGTCACATCTCCAGACCAAAATAAAAGTCCTGGGGCCTGTTTCAATAAGGAGGTTCAACCAACTCTGAGTTAAAACTTGAACTCTGAGTTGACTTACCCTGAGATGGGAAACTCTGAGTTTTCGGTTACAGAACAGCTGAAATGAGTTGGTTCAATCAACTCTGAGTTGACTGACTCTGAGTTAAGCGCGTGCACCACAACTATAAAAAGACATTATCAATGGAGCACAGATATTATGAGTCACCATGGCAACAGCGCAAGACAAAAAGAGGTGTTGGGTGTAAATAATTACCAAGTAATCTAAATATTGTAATTTAATTAAAGGGATTACTCTTAATTCTTCTGTAATTTAAAATAAAATATGATGCAATTACATTAAATAGGCTACTGCATAGACTATAGACCAATTCAGTATAAAACAATAGTGGATTTAACATACATTTTTAAAAGGTATATTTTTTATGTAACCTTCTCCCTCTACACACTTTGATCAATTCAAGAATAATTCATGCAATTGTATTTTGTTAATTTGAAAGCATTAAAAGGGCAGTTTATTGTCTCTCCTTTTATTGTTCAAGTGGTTGAGGTTGATATAGTAATTAGTAATATGTAGACCAATACTTTCTAAAGATAGTAATTATCACATTAATCTAATTACACTGTTGAAGATGTCATTTGTAGTTAATAATTCATAACTATTTTAGAGTAACTTACTGTTATAATATCAGAGGTGAAACTGGAAGAATGTTATTTAACCTAAAGTAGGCTACTATTGCTTTGATAAATTTTTACTTAAGTACAAGTAAAAATACCAGTCTAAAAATCTACTCAAGTAAAAGTAAAAAGTAGCTAATTTAAAATGTGAGTAAAAGTTGCTGAGTTGCTTTTTTAACAGCGGGGGTGTGGGTGGGGGTGGGGGACTCTCCCATGTAGGGGTGGGGGGGGGCGACTCTCCCATGTAGGGTTGGGGGGAGGGGGGGACTCTCCCATGCAGGGTTGGGGGGGGGGCTCTCCCATGTAGGGTTGGGGGGGGGGGGGGGGGGCGACTCTCCCATGCAGGGTTGGGGGGGGGGGGGGGGGGGTTGGCGACTCTCCCATGTAAGGTTGTAACGTAAGAGAATTTCACAGTATGATAACCGTCTCAGAAAATATCACAGTTTATGGTATTAAACAATTATAATAAACTGCATTATTAAATTACGGTTATTATTAGCATCAGTTAAAATGACAGTTAAATAAATTAAACATTTGTTCAATAAAACATATCTAATCAACTAATTTCAATAATTGATTATGAATTAGATTAACAACTTATTTTTTATCATTAATAACTTATTTAATTATGTTAAAAAAATTATGAGTTCT